>RJWJ010011061.1:0-45367 GCA_004363605.1 Indri indri
GGTGATCTCTGATCAATGGTCTTTGATGTTACTATTGTAATTGGGGCACCACAAACTGCACCCATATAAGGCCGTGAACTTAACTGATAAATGTCGTGTGTGTTCTGACTGCTCTGCGGACCAGCGTTCCCATCTCTGTCCCTCTCCTTGCGCCTCCCTATTCCTGAGACACAAGAATATTGAAATTAAGCCAATTAATAACCCTACAATGGCCTCTGTGTATTCAAGTGAAAGGAAGAGCCACATGTCTCTCACTTGAAATCAAAAGCTAGAAATAATTAAGCTTAGTGAGGCAGGCATGTCAAAAGTTGAGATAGGCCAAAAGCTGGGCCTCTCACACCAAAGAGCCACGTTGCGAATGCAAAGGAAAAGTCTGTGAAGGAAACTAGAAGTGCTACTCCAGTGAGCACACAAATGATAAGAAAGCAAAACACCCTTATTGCTGAGATGGAGAAAGTTTGAGTGGTCTGGATAAAAGATCCAATCAGTCAGAACATTCCGTTAAGCCAAAGCCTAATCCGGAGCAAGGCCCTAACTGTATTCAAGTCGAGGAAGGCTCAGAGAGGCAAGGAAGCTGCAGAAGAAAAGTCTGAAGCTAGCAGAGGTTGGTTCACGAGGTTTAAGGAAAGAAGCCGTCTCTAACATAAAAGTGCAAAGTGAAGCAGCAAGAAGTTATCCACAAGATCTAGCTAAGATCACTGATGAAGGTGGCTACACTACATTTTCAGTGTGGATAAAACAGCCTTATACTGGAAGAAAATGCCACTTAGGACTTTCCTACCTACAGAGAAGTCAATGCCTGGCTTCGAATCTTCAAAGGACAGGCTGACTCCTGTTAGGGGCCAATGCAGCTGGTGACTTGAAGTTGAACCCAACGCTCACTGATCGTTCTGAAAATCCTAGGGCCCTTAAGAATGATGCTGAATCTACATTTCCTGTACCCTGGAAATGGAACAGCAAAGCCTGGATGACAGCACATCCGTTTACAGCATGGTTTACTGAATATTTTAAGCCCACTATTGAGACGTACTGCTCAGAAAAAAAGGTTTCTTCTAAAACATTACTGCTCATTGACAATGCACCTGTCCCCCAGGAGCTCTGATGAAGACGGACATGTATGAGGAGACCATATTGTTTTCATGACTCCTCACGCAACATCCATTCTGCAGCCCATGCATCGAGGAGACATCTCAACTTTCAAGTCTTATTATTTAAGAAAGCTATTTCATATGGCGACACCTGCCATAGACAGTGATTCCTCTGATGGATCTAGGCAAAGTAAATTGAAACCTTTTGGAAAGGATTCACCATTCTATACGCCATCAAGAATATTCATGATTCCTGGGAGGAGGTCAAAATATCAAAATTAACAGTGATTTGGAAGAAGCAGATTCCAACTCTCATGGATGACTTCAAGGGCTCTGAGACTTTTGTGGAGGAAGCAACTACAGATGTGGTGGAAATAGCAAGAGAACTAGACGTTGAAGTGGAGCCTGAAGATGGGACCGAATTGCTGAAATCTCATGAGAAAACTTGAATGGATGAGGAGTTGCTTCTTGTAGATGAGCAAAGAAAGTGGTTTCTTTTTTTCTTTTTTTTTTTTTTGAGATAGAATCTCACTCTGTTGCCCAGGCTGGAGTACAGCGGCATCATCATAGCTCACTACAGCCTCAAACTTCTGGGCTCAAGCTATCCTCCTGCCTCAGCCTCCCAAGTAGCTAGAACTACAGGTGCATGCCACCAGGCCCAACTAATTTTAAAAATTTTTGTAGAGATAGGAGGTCTGGCTATGTTGCCCAGGCTGGTCTCAAACTCCTGGGCTCAAGCGATCCTCCTGCTTTGGCCTCCCAAAGTGCTGGGATTCTGGGTGTGAGCCACCACATCCAGCCCGAAAGTGGTTTCTTAAGATGGAATTTACTCCCGGTGAAGATGCTGTGAACACTGTTGAAATGACAACAAAGAATTCAGAATATTACATAAACTTAGCTGATAAAGCAAAAGCACAGTTTGAGAGGACTGACTTCAATATTGAAAGAAGTTCTGCTGTGGGTAAAATTCCGTCAAGCAGCTTTGCATGCAACAGAGAGATCTTTCATGAAAGGAAGAGTCAATTGCTGTGGCCAACTCCACTCTCGTCTTACTTTAAGAAGTTGTCACGTACACCCCAAACTCCAGCAACCACCACCCTGAGCAGTCAGCAGCCATCGACATTAAGGCAAGACCCTCCATCGGCAAAGAGAGTAAAACTTGCTAAAGGCTCAGATGATCATTAGCATTTTTTAGCCATAAAGTATTTTTAAATTAAGGTATGTACATTTTGTTTAGACATAATGCTATCACACACTTAACAGACAACAGTATAAACATAATTTTTACAGATACTGGGAAACCAGAAAAATAGTGCACCTTGCTTTATTGCGGTGATCTGGAACCAAATCCTCAGTATCTCTGAGGTATGTCTGCAACAGACGAGTAATTAACACAGCTATTCTTTATGGATAAAAGTTAAATAGACTTTTATTAAAACAAAGGAAACTTTATACTTTTTATTGTTAGTTATGTAAGTCTGAATCTCAAACAAGCATCCTGAAAACGTCTATGCTTATCTTATCTGTAAAAACAGCCTGTCCTTTATAATTTGGGTAGAAAGAAGAAAATTCCTCCCACTTAGGGAAATCCCAGCTTGGCAGCCTGGGTGTTTCACTAGGGAGCTCAGACAGGTCTGAGCAATTCTGGAGGGTTTGCCTGCCAGGGGTTAATGCAGGGAGGACAGAAAAACTTCCTGCGGCGCACTTCACCAAGGGAATGAGGCAGGTATGAACATTCGGTCCCAGGACAGCGTCCTGAGGGCTGCAGTAAAGGCCCCCAGTCTATCCCCCATCGGCCTCCCCCGTGGACTTGTGCCTGGATTGAAGGAGGAAAGAGGTAGGAATAAACTCCCGGAAATGTGGAGACCATTGCCTGTGGCTTTTTCTTAGAGAGGGCACAGCACAAACAGAGCACAGAGAGATACACTAGGGAGGGCACTTTCTCTGTGCAGGGTTATTTCTGGAGCAGGCATGAGGACAGACAGCACCAAGGGCTCTGGAGGAGGAGTGGGGAGGCACCCAGGTGTCGGCCGCTGACCACCTGTCAGCGTGTGAGGCTCTGGGGCAGGAACAGGGAGGGGGTCCCCAGGATGATGAGCAGCAGAAATGTGGTAGCACAAAACGAGTTTCTGAGACAATCCCACTCCTCCCCCATGTAAAGGTATAGGGGGAGGACCTGAAAGGAAACCGGAGTCTTAACAGCACTGGGGCAGGGAGCATAGAGGAACATGCCGAGAGCCTCATTATCTCACAGCCTGCCACGGCCTGGGAAACAGGGGACCATACCAAGTGGAAGTATTTTCAAGCTAAACCATGAAAGGTGCTATCTTTTAAATCCCCTCAAAATTCCTATGTTGGAGTCATAACCCCCAATGTGATGGTAGTTGCAGATAGAGCCTCTGGGAGGTGATTAGGTCATGATGGTGGAACCCTCATGAGGGGATTAGTGCCCTTGTAAGAGACTGGAGAGCTTGCTCCGTGTCCCCGCACTGCCAGGTGAGGACAGAAGACAGCTGGCCACCTGCGGAGAGAGCCCTCGCCAGACACCGCAGCTGCCGACACCTTGATCTTGACTTCCCAGCCTTCAGAACCACGAGGAATACGTTTCTGCTGTTTAAGCCGCCCGGTCTATGGTACTTTGGTTATCGCAGCCTGAACTAGGACAGATGGCGACTGCTTGAACCCACTGGTGACACAGCTCTACTCTTGTCATCATGGGTACTTAGAAGAAAGGAAGTGGCGTGGGACCATGGCAACAAGAGGACACACAGTCAGTGTGAAAGCAACGTTTGCTGTCGTGCTTGCTGTCTGGAACAAGCCTTTGAATGCAATACAGCAAGTGCGGTGCTGGAATCCATTTTTGCAGAGAAGGCTGCAAATGCACAGTGGGGGCAGGAGGGGCCTCTTGGAGATGGGGATGCGTGTCGGGGGTCAACAAACTGCAGCTATATAGTAGCCACGCTCTCTGCTTGCAAAGAAAGCACCAAACATTACTAAGTTATGCTACAGCAATAACAGAAATTGCATACTTACATTCCATTGACTGGGCATTTTTTCACACACTGGCAAAAAGTACACCATATGACTAATTTTCTAAAGCAAAAGTGGGTTCGATTGAGCAGTTTCATGAATCAAATCTATTAACATTACAGTCAAGATACTAAGATGTAGTTATCAGAATACCTACTATGTTCCCACGGTAATTAAAAAAAATGACCAAGAATATATGTTTCATGCTGTTCACCCTCACAAATCTCATGACACAATCAGGCTGACACATACACAAAATTAAGGATGAAATAATGAAAATCTAATTTCCTCCTTATGGGCAGATTCTAGATTTTCACCACTATTATACCTTAGCCTGCTTTGGCTCATTTTTGTGGTTGGCTGGAATTATACTAAATTGTAAATTTGACAAAGGCAGAAGCTTTGCCAAGCTCTGGCCATTCTAACCCATAGTGGGTGCGCAATAGTGTGTTGAACTCCAAAAAACTGATGTGTCCATGTTTTGATTCTTACTGTTCCAGTGCCACATCCCTAAGAGATTATTCACAGGTCTGGGGGTCGTCTCTTTGACCTCTCCGTGGGCTACTCAGCCTTGCTGGTGCATTTTGCCCTACGTTTTCCTTAAACACGATCGATTCTCAATCCTTCTTACTCCTTGTCTCTTGACCTTTTTGCCTTCAAGCCCCTCTCCTCCTGACTCCCCCTCCCGGCCTGCTTCCGTCCTCTTCTTCCCTCCCTCCCTCTGCTGAGAGTCACGCCTCTGCCTTTCAGATGGAAAACCTTCCCTACAACCAAAACCCCTCCACATCCGTCCTCCTAACTCCATCCTTGACGTGCCTCCAGCCTCTGCTTTGGTTTGAATTCCTACGCTTTGCATGCCCACTCAGCAATAATCTTTGATCAAAGCCAGACGAGCTGGGTTCACCACACACGTGTGGTGGAATATAGGTCCCCTCTGTGCCGTTCTCAAGCGAGCCCATCGAAGGTATTACTCTCACAAACAGTTCCTTATTCTCAAATGGACTATGATTCAAGAGTCTATTTGTAGGGTAGTTACTGGGCACTTAGAATCCATTTTCCCAAAGGAGCGATGCTACAAATTACGGTCGGATCCCAGGGCCTGTTAATGCCTATTTAGCCCAGTTGCTAAAATTTATACCGCAGTCTCTTATTTTAATAAAAAACCAATTACTGAAAGTTA
Source organism: Indri indri (assembly GCA_004363605.1). NCBI lineage: Eukaryota > Metazoa > Chordata > Mammalia > Primates > Indriidae > Indri > Indri indri. Next base: position 5,299 of record RJWJ010011061.1, read on the forward strand.
CAATGGACTTAGCTGTTGTGAGGGGCATGGCTGAGAGTTTCATTCCCAGAAAGATAAGAAACATTCTAAAATTCTTCATTAGAATTTGCCTTTTAGGCATTAATATTAAACTATACATTTCCAACTTTTCCCGCATGTTCTACAATTTAATTTTCCTTAACAATTAAAAATACATATAGTTCAATGTCAAAAGTGAGCAACTGCAATGACGACTGTCTCCTTAGCAAAGTCTACCTTTTCCCCAGTTTTGTTCTACTGTGAACCCTGCATTTCTTAGCAGGATAAGGACCTGCCTTGCATTTCCAGCTTCTCAAATGAAATAACATAAACACCACAGACGGTGCCACCCTGTGATCTCAGGAGACGGCTGTGCCTCTGCTGATCTGCAGAGGGTCCTCAGAGGTTCATCTGATGGACCCTGAAGTCCAAGGTACAGACCTGCTCGACTCAGGAGCAGGCAGGATCCAGAAGGCCATTCCACTGCTAATCAGTTTGGATTTAATAAGCAAACCAGGATAAACAAAAATTTCTAGAACCTGGATGCATTTCTACCAATTTGCAGATGACAGGAATCTTGCTTCAAAATTAAACAGTTCCAGCAACACTGGAATCTGTCGGGGCAGGATTTCTTAAACGCCATGGTAGCAGCAGCTGCCTCAGCCCTCACTTTGATGTTCTGCAAATTCCGAGCAGCTCAGAGCTGACCACGCCGACAGCGGATGGTTCAGGTTTCATTAGCACCACTTCAACCAAACCACGCTCAGCCTTCCAGTATGAGAGCAGACCCCCTTCTCCTGCATTAACCTTGGGCTAGTGAGTATCCAGTCAAAATGCTCATTCTCTAGCCCACAGGTTCAACACTTTTTCTTCCACTCTGTCAACCTACTTTTCCCGTCCCTTGCTGACCGCGCCATGGCTCCCTCCCATTGCCCGGCTCCCTGGCACTGCCCAGCCTCTCGCACCCGGCGCAGCCGCCGGCACCACTTTCCCGCCACTGTCTGCTCTTTTTACCATCATGTTCATTTCCAATACCATCATACCTCTTTCTTGATGGCACTAACGGTCTCAATGCTTTTGCATTTATGGAACCTAATGGCTGTAAAAGTTGGTAAAATTTAAAGTACAAATACAGCCAACCCATTACAGGCTAACAAAGGCTGCCAAGGTTGAAACCGGAGTCATTACACGAGGCCTCCGTGGCAACCGCGGGGCGCATAGCTGCCACCTTTTTGCTCTGGGTGTTGCTTTGCTCCAATCTAAATTATCCCTAAATTAAAAGTTCATAAGTAGAAAAGAGGAATCTCTGTTAAATGTGGAACATTTCAAGGACTTCCTATAGTACTAATAATTTTAAGGAAAAGCAGATGATATCTCACAGGCATGAAGCAAACATTTTCAAGAGATACTTGGCCTCTTGCCTGCAAGCACCCAGGTGCCTATCTGGTACCCTCAGGTGAGCTTTTTATCACCTCCCCCATTGTGTGTTTCTCTAAACTGGCCATCCCTACCTCCCACAAAGTGTTTCTATTTCTGATAAAAAAAAAAAAATTCTTATCTTCTCAGAGTAAACCAACCCAATTTACTGAATTCACACTAGAATCTAAGCCTCTACAAAAGTACTTCTTGTTGTTGTTTTTTGAGACAGAGTCTCACTCTGTTGCCCTGGCTAGAGTGTAGTGGTGTCATCATAGTTCACTGCAACCTCAAACTCCTAGGCTCAAGCGATCTTCCTGCCTCAGCCTCCTGAATAGCTGGGACTACAGGTGCACGCCACCATGCCCGGCTAATTTTTCTATTTTTAGTAGACACAGAGTCTTGCTCAGGCTGGTCTCAAACTCCTGAGCTCAAGCAATCCTCCCCCTGAACCCTGAGTGACAGGATTACAGGCATGATGAGTCACCCTGCCTGGCCTTTTAAAATTGTTAATCAGTTTACTGAGGTACAATTAACATGCAATAAAACTGTCCCATTTTAAGTGTACAATTTCAGTGAGTTTTGCCAAAGGTATACAGTCACACAACCCCCACTGCAATCAAGACACAGAACACTGCATTTCCATCATCCCCAAAAGTTCCTTCCTGCCTCTCTACAGACAATCTCCTCCCCTCCTCCCCAGCCCTGGCCAACCGTCATCTATCATACTTCTGTCACTAGTTTTGCCTCTTCTAGAATGTCACATAAATAGAGTTTGTAGTCTTTTCTGTCTGGCCTATCCACTCAGCCTAATGCTTTGAGATTCAACTAGTGTAAATGCACCTAACAAGAGTTTATTTCTTTCTGTTGTCAAGTGTATTCCAACACATGAATACACCAAAGCTTGTTTACCCATTCACCCATTATTGTTCATTTGTTTCCAGTTTGGGAATATTATGAATAATTTCCACTGTGAATATGTGTGGCTAGTCTTTCTGTGGACATAGGTTTTATTTCTTTTGGGTAGAAATCCAAGATTGGAGTTACCCAGTCATAGCATACACACAGATAAATACAGAGCAAGAATACGTTTAACTTTATGGAAACTGCAAGACTGCTTCCCAGAGTGGTTCTGCCATCTGGGTCCCCCAGTCACGGGTGGGCTTTGCACCTCTTCCTCACCCACACTCACATGCTCGGGCATCTTAATTTCAGCATTCTACTGGGTGTGGTTTTAATTCGTAATTCCCAAATGATTAACGGTCTTGAACATCTTTTAATGCTTCATGAATGAAATGAATTTCTGTTTGCTGGGATTTCAAGAGCCATAACTAAGTACAGTGGGATCATTCAAGTAGCACACTGGTGACGTTTTTGTGAAGGGTGGCAACAACTGCGTCCATGGCTTGCCCTATCTAAGAACCTCTGCAGGTGGCTGGGATATCCTATTTTTCACTTTCTTCTTCTTTTTAATCTGAAATCTCTAAAAATCCACATTTTCCTGGAAATGCATCCCAGGCAGTGTTAAGGAAAGATTCGGGAAGTGAGGTGCATGAAAGAGAACTGGCCGCAGCTGTTAATGAGCAAGTATCGTTTATAAGAAAGAGACTATTTATTCACTCAGGCTTCAGAGCCAACGTTTCAAAACTATCAATCACCACTATTTATTGAAAGAAAATTTGACTAACAGTTATGACAGGGCTCAAATCATTGAGGTTAAAAAAATTCTGAAAATATGTACTTTTTTTTCACTTCTCAAAGCATATTAAATAGCAAGCCTAATATGCTTAATTTATTTTCTTCCCCAAAACTAGATTTTTATTTTAGTGCCAGGAATCCTCTTACATGCTACACAAATATGTTCTTGAATAGCTGTGTATAGTAAGATCTTAAAAATAATTTATATGCTTTAAGAAACACGTACTATTTGCAACTCAACTGTGGATCCTTTTTGTAATTTTTTAAAACATGGAATTCCTCTTAAAGTAAACTTTTTTCTAAAAGAAAATTATTTCAAAGTGTGACCCTCTGACAAGAAAAATGTGTAATAAGCATTTGTAAGACATCACTCAGCAACGTATAAAATGACTTGTATAATTCCATAGAACAGTTGCTTGTCACACATTTGCCCAGATTGGATCTTTGGAAGTCAACTGCATACTTCAGGGACACAATGAATCACTGCCACACTTAATATCATCATACTAACTAGGAATAATTTTATTATTAACATAACAACCTTAGCTTAATTAATTTCCTGACTTTTGGGGATTAAAATTTTTAACTTTAACATATCAATGATACAGCCAATGCACGTAACTATTTCTAAAGTCTCTTTGATTCTTGGAAGAATTATAAAGTGCCCAAACCAAACACAATGGGGATTGAATTTATAAATTAAGAACAAAACTATTACAGAAATTAATTTCTAGACAACTAAAGTTTGCAGAGAGTGTTTTTAATTAACTGTGATTAAGTATGTCCCCTAAACTTTAGCAAAGGCAGACAGAGCGCTGTTAATCTCATTAAGATCTGTATTTGGCTCACAATGACAAATGTTAGTATCTGCTGTGTCATCACAAGCAGCACATCGTAAGTAGTGCAATCATTATAATTCTTGAACTACTTATTTGCTTGATGATAAAACCAGTTTCTGAAAAGACAAACTCAAATTTTTTGAACTAACCTTACAGATGCCATGTAAGAAAATGAACACAATCATCTCAACTTAATTATTTAATTCCCTGACCCTTGGGGATTTAAACTTTTAACTTTAATATTTCACAGATACAGCCACTGCACTTACTACTTCTAAAGTCTCCTTGGCTCTCAGAACAATTTTAACGGACCCAGGCTGTATTTAAGCTTGTGCAAACAGCAAGTGAAACCAGTAAAACATTTTGTGAAAGAGAAACAGTGAAGGGAGATCATAAAAAGAAAATATTCCAAATGCATGTGTAGCAGCTGCAGGCTGTGCAAACGGGCAGTAACCATGTGAAGGAAATGGGACTGCGGGCTCTTATTTGGCACCTATGGGAGCAAAGGCACAGGATAGAAAGGATTGCGTCTGAGGCTGCAGCTGAGCCCGCATGGACCCCGTTTGGGAAAGCATCTGCCCAAGGGATCCTCCAAGTTCTTGAATCAGCAGGAGTTGGGGCACACAGAAAGAATTATGTGGAGGAACAGCTGTATACAAATCCTTTGCTATGTTAGGACAGTATCTCATGTCTACGAGGGACACTGTTACTACTTTTAAAATTGCAAATATTTTCTAAATGAGAGTCTCCAGTTAGTAAAGGCAGTGGCATACTCTATTACACACAAACTTTAAAAATAAATAAACAAAACCAAATAAATAAAGAATGCAGAAAATATCTCATTTTCACCAGAGGCCTCTGTACTGAGGATGGTGTGGGTAGGAAGTCTCATCTCCCTGGACACACACACCTGTCCAGGAGCCTCCCTCACTGTGCAGACCCTGCAACCATCTCGGGTAGGTGAGGCAGGCAAGGGCAGGCGGGGGCCCTTCCCACCAATCTCTATGCTGCACAGACTGGCGTGGACACAGATGCTCACAGTAAAATACTGAGCAAGGGAAAAAATCCTGAAGTCAACTTTTAACCAGTAGGGGCCTATCGTGTGCACAAGATTCTAGAGGCTAGAGAAAGAGCAACACAAAGCCTCAAGAGAGCCAAAGATCACCAGTGTCTGGCACATTCAGGCAGCGTGTGTCCAAGGCCTGCAAGATGGGCAAGCCACCGGCTCGGGTCAGGAAGGTGCTGGAGGGCGGGGAGTCTGGAAGGCCTTGGGGAGGCACTTTGACTTCATCCCACAGCCTACTGTAAGCCTGCGAAGGTTTTTGTATAAAAATACCATACTGGAAGTTTTATCTGTGGATGATCAGCCACTGGCAGCATGGAAGACAGACTGGAATATGGACCTAGACCAGTCAAGGAGGCCTGAGATGCTGAGAGGCTAACCTCTGACTGTGACAACAGAGAACACCGAGAAACATACTCACAAAAAGGAACAGACAGGGCTTGGTGAATGGTCGGAGGACCAGGGAAGAATTGTGGGTGCACAGTAAGTGTCCAGCCATGCAGACAAAGCAAGCCGACCACCAGGAAAGCCCTTGGGGATGGTGGGGCACAGGCAGCGCTACTCTCTAGGGACATGCTGCACTGAGTGACAGCTTGGTGACAGTCACTCAGGCCATTATTATGCCCCCGTTAATGTCTGTAAATTCTAACTGAACATCCGGCAGCCATCACTTGCTCTTTGTGGATCATATAACCTCTCAATCAATGTTGACTGAAGAGTGGGAAGGCTACCATTTGGGTCGTTTCCTTACAGCTCCCCCTGGGTAAAAAAAGCAAACAAACAAATCGACCAGCAAACAGCAGGTGCTGAAAAAATGCTTGCCACCTCTTGCTTGGGGAATATTTGCTGCTTCCTGAACTCCTGACCCTGGCCAGGGCACTGTGCTCACAGCCTGCTGCGGGCCATGTGCTCTCTTCTGCTCGGACACTCCCTCCCACATGTGTGCTGTGACAATGGCCTTCTGTAAAAATTTTCAGAAGTATTTAAGACATCAGCTTGGTGGGCCATCCATACATTCAGTGAGTAGTCACAGAACACTGATGCAGGACACAGTTGTGCACAGAACTCCAAAGGCCCTGCGCTCACAGGGCTGACATGAGGGTGAGAGCACAGATGCTGAGTAAATAAAAGCAGAACCCGGCACCATGACTGAGTGGTTAGGGGCTGTGGGAGGTGATCAAGTAGGGACTGGGAAGGAGCAGCCCATCGGGACACTGGACACGCCGGGATTCGGTCAAGAAGACTGACACTCGCTGAAGGGCACCAGTATAACAGTTTATGCATAAGTGCGCAAGAGGTCCTGCGAGTTGATTTGAGTGGCCAGGAAATGTCATCATTAGGTTAGATCAGAGGTTAATTATTCAGCCCATGTTAAAAAAAAAAAAAATTTTTTTAGTCGAAATTTAAAAGCCAGGAGAGTCCCATGAGAACTGCAATAGCCAGGTCCTCTTGAAATATTATAGTATCTGGGAGCTCTCGGCCCATGTTCCTACCAAGGGATAGCCTGTCACCCCTGAGAAAATGTGCACGTGCTCTCGGCTTTAAGCCACCCACCCACCGCCTCCCCAGACTGGGCCACTGGGCATCGCCGCGCTGGTGCGGACTTCTTGTCTCTGTGGCCACCTCTCCACTAACAGTGGGAATGAAGATTACAAGGCAGCTGTAGGTTTCGGGGCTAGAGATGGGGGTCTGCGTGGAGTATCCCATCGTGTTCCCACTCTAGAGGCCTGTGTTGTGCCTGCTCCTCCTCTGAGCACGGTGTTCTGTCATTGCGAACAGGACACAACTCATCCAGGCTGGGTCTCATGAGGACTCTGCCCAGCATCTCCTCAGGCTGTCGTGGGCTGTTTCCAACACAGGTACAGCGCCAGATTCCTCATTCCACTTGGCCGATGAAGGCTCAGCCCCCAAAACTGAACTCGTAATTTTGAGAGAACATATAAGTTCCCAGATTTAAAAACCCAAAAAGCATCCATAAGAAAAAGGATTCCCTGAGGCGTCATTGCCAGAGCAATGAGCAGGGGAGAGGCGAGGCGGAGGAAGGGTGGGCACAAGTTCAGTTCTGGTGCTGGCTGATTAAATGAGGAGGTTAATAGAGACATCAACACACTCTTCTTCGGTATAATTCAAAGCCTAATAAACTCTTCCTGAGACAATTTTCCAGGTTTAAATTATTTCTAAAGTTAATAAACTCAAAGACTCACAGAGACCCAGGTTCACTCAGTATGTACAGTGACAACATACTCCACCCTCCCCAACAAAAGAAAAACTACAGACACCAGAAATACGTGGAAAATGATGAACTGCAGAAGACCAGGATGTCCCCAGCGCTTGCAACTATGTAGAGAATGAAAAAGAGAAGTGGCTCTGTTTTCCAGACTCACATTTAATAGGTTCCAAATCCAGCACAGATTTGACCTTTGCTTTAAATAGATTTTCTTGGAGAGGAGGGAAGAAAACATTGATTCATCCGAGACTCCTGAACGACCTACTGTTCACATTACTTGAAATAAAGTCTGCTTTAAATCAGAATTCTTGAGACACAGAAATAAATATACCAAGAAGTTTCTAATTTTGTGCTTTCACCAACTGATTATTTTCATTCACAACAGTGGACGAACTCGATATGGTCTTTCCAGAAGGCCACGGCCACAGAGCACAGGACACGGCAGAATCGCTCAGATCAACGCAGCCAGGCTTAGACTTCAGCTTGTCTTGAGATCAACACTTTCCACAGAAAAAATAAGAAGTATGTGAAATGGAGATGACTGTTCAGGGCTTTCCAAGGCCCGTGTTAATTTAGCAACATGTGGGAAATAAGGGAAACGTAGGTGCAAAATGTTTCCAGTAAGACTGGAAAAGGTTAAACCAGAATCCTTCGATACTAGGGTTGTTCGCACAGTAAACTTGAAACACACAAACTTCCCTCTCTGCTGCACTCGGTCATTAGATCCATGTCAGAGACTCCCTGGCGAACTAGGCCAGTCGGTATTATTATCCTGGACCTAAGCCTTTTTAGTTTATTCTTTAGCAATCTTGTTTCCTCTCGAGCCTTCTGAGCGGTTCGCTGTTCATTTTAAATCATTGTCAGAAGACAGTTGGAGAAACAAAATTATAAATCAAACTGAAGTCTGTTTACTCTTTGCTTCTCTTTGGGGAAGAAATAGGAAAATGGACTTTGTGTACCATGTGGATAGATGACCTCGGGAAACCAGGCAGGTGACGAAGGTAAGGCTGAGACACCAAGGAGCGGTGAGGTCTGTGGCCGACTGGGAAGTGCCCGCCCACGCAGCCACACTCACGGTGCCATCCGAATGAAGCACCACCGCACGCTCGGTTTGTCCTGCTGCATCATCGGTGTGTCGCAAATCCGGCAGGATCAGAAACTCATATGAAAAACAGGAAATGTTCATACAGCAATTTTTTTTCAGAACTCTGAACAACACACTTCAACATGCTGTCACAAAAGCCACCATTAGTAACCCTACGTCACGCCTCCCTCCCCCTACTGGTTAGAGGACAGCAAAGGCATCTGGGCACTTCATTCTAACAGTCGTTTTAGAGCTCTAATGACAAGAATAAAATGCAAATGTGTGACTGAGACAATGAGAAAACCTACAGATGTGTTAGCACACAGACACAAAAGTACCTATACGATCTAGTGGATGTATATTACCCTACTTCCAAATCAAGCATCTTGAGAAACGTGTGTGCCTAGAACACTTACAGCCCAGAGGGCCAAGCGCAGCCCAGAGGACCAGTGCTGACGCAGGAACTGCGCGGAATCCACGCAGCCACAGCCTCAACCAGAACCTCGCCTCGGTGCCGCAGCTGCCACCGCGTGATGTCCAAGGGCAATGTGTTCACGTGAGGCTCCCTCCCTCCAAGCTGTGTCCTGGTCTGTTTCATCCTATACACCATTACTAAAATGACCTCAAATTGTAATATTAGCAAGTCATTTTTCTACTGATGGTCTTTCACTCTCTCCATATGTGTTACCCAGTGCAATACTGAGAGATCCATTTAATGCTTCCTTTCTTGGTTTGCTTTATGTTTTACGTTATTAGAGCTTTCAACCGTTTATGGCAAATGACCACAGAATCTATCTGTAATTGCATGAAGAATTTCTTCTTGAAAACCCAAAGCAAGACTATTAGGTATAAAAGAAAGCCATAAATATATGCAAAACCAGCCATAAGGGAACTAGCTTACACCACAGGCCAACCCTGAGCTGCAAGCCCTGTGAGAGTACTACCTCACAGGCCTAAAGTAATTTGCCCACCTACTGGGGGGCTATTGGTGGAGTTTTAACGTTGCTGTAAACCAATATGCACACACGGATTGTCCGGGCAGGACTAGCAGTGCAGGAACTCTGGGGAAATACAGCCTGCAGCTGAGAACCGGGCTCAGTGTTCATCAGGCTGTAACTCAATCGCTCGGCCGCAGAGATCACCCAACAATGGCTTTCTAAGGAAATTGAGCAGAGGAGTCTACTGGAGGGCCAGTGGTGCCCCATCAAGAGAAAGCAACCCACAATAAAGAAAGTGGGGAAAATTACTCCTGCTCGAGTTTTAAGAGTTCTCAGGACAGATGAGGGGAACCGTGGCCAGTTAAAGCAGCAACACAACTAGGAAAAACAACTGCCTAGAGCCTGCCAGGCTGCTCCGTCTGGAACGTGACGGGGGTCCCAGAGCCAGACCCCGGGGAAGGATTTTATTCCTGATTATCATCTCTCAAAGCTACAAGGTGTTTGCAGAGAAGGGTGGAGGACGGATCCGGCTCACAAAGGAAACCCACAGGCAACAGCGGAAGGTTGGGAGGGCAGACTGTGGAAATGGAATGTCGCTGAATGAAACCAGCACCTTCACCAAAGCCACACGGCACGTCTTACTTTAACAAGGAGTCTAAACTACAGACAATGGTGATGAAATTTTTTTAAAACTTTGCTTTTCTTCAGCTATAGTTACGCACAGAAATGGATATGCAGTAGTTTTGCTTCTATTTGACACGTTTCTTCTAGGCATCAGCCAAGGACCGGAGTGTTCTTTTCGGCCCGGATCATGTTCCAACACCGTCCCCCAGCAGGGACTCCACTCTACCAGTTACGAGTGAACCAGACCACATCCAAGACAGTTAGGCTCTCTCTGTCCCAACTATTCTAAAAGGTACACATGAACGGAACAAACCACTGAGGTTTCTCTCTTTCCCCAATATCTAAGACCATTGTTTTTACACGTCTTTGGCAAATACATCATTTGGAGATGTTTTCAAACAGTGGTTTGTTTTGGTAGAGCATAGGTAAAATGAGAAAAATTAAGTACTCATAACTAAGAAGGAGGAAGTAAACTTATCCACAAATTCATACTGGCAAATCTATTTCTCTTTTTCTTCCAGGAGCATTTTTTAATAGGAGTTGCTGTTCCTGTGATCTGCGCTGGGGACTTCTCAGAATGGTTCCTTGCTAGCACACCTCCCTGCATGGACGGAACGAGAGGCACCACCGCCCTACCCCGCAGCAGTCAGAACTGGAGGAATATACACAGCCCATGCTGTCACCCAAAATTATATACCTGTCAGCCTCTTGAAGAATTACAAGCATGGGAAAATTAAAGTAAACACTAAGCGAAGGTTACACAAACATTTAATTCTTGACTTGATATGGGAAAAATCTTCTAAAACATTAGCACTAATTCCAAATTCATTTTCCAATGCAGAGGAGTTCCAAGATAACAAAATAAAGACATCCATTTTCATCATACCCAAACCGTCCAGAGTCGTGGGAGGAAAAAGACACTCCACCGTGCGCAGGGCATCTGGCCACTCCCTATACCCTCAATACTGTCAAGTCTGTCTTCTTGGACACAGATTTTTCTTTTTTTTTCTTCACCAAACAGTTCCCCAACCTTCAGACTCTTTTATCCAGAAAACCAGCTAGAATTTCCAGTTTTCCTGGAGGATCTTCCAAAAGGAATTAGTCACTTCAATTCTAATTGTTTCCCTCTCTTCAGAAAAATGTACTGAGGTGCGTTGTTTGACTGAGTTGCCTGCAGGGAGAATATTTTTAGGCAGAGAGTGGGAGGCACGTTGAGCCAATTCACCCTGCAGCCCTCGGTCCTGTTTGGATGTACAGAGCCCTTTTATAACACCTCTGAAAGAAACCAAGTGTCCACACCAAGTGCAACCTGAACCCAAATGCCAGGAGCTGACAGGCCTGGGTTGCTGAGATAAACAAAAACACGCATGTAGAAGGAACCTTCGTGACAATGGCAAAGCCCTTCACTTGACTGTCAAAGAGGCTGAGTACAGGGAGCCTGGTGATGGCACTACCAGTCGCTGCGGAGGCGACACAACACTTCCTTCTGTTTTCTTCACTCCATGTCCCCGTGTTGTTTTCTGAGCCCTCAGCACTGCCCGGATGATTCACACCACCTTGGTCTCCATGACCTTGGTTTCCAGTTCCCCCGAGCCATGGCAGCAGATGCCCAGAGGTGCCGCAGCTAAGTGCCACAGACTGGTGTCTTAGGGCTAGAAGTCTGAACTCAAACTACCAGCAGGAGCACGCTGCCTCTGACACCTGAAGGGAGACTTTCCTAGCCTCGTCCCCACTGCCCGTGTCTTGCCACCAATTCCTTAGTGTACAGCTGTGGCTAATTTCAATCTCGGTGTCCACTGTGGCATGGCCTCTCCCTGTGTGTACGCATCTCTTCTCTCTTCTTAGAAAGACACCAGTCACCGCATCAAAGGCCTGTCCTATTCCAGCATGACCTCATCTTACCCAATCTGCCACGACCCTATTTCCAAATCAGGTCACATTCTAAAGGACTTGGGGTTAGGGCTTCAACATATCTTTTCAAGGCACAATTCAATCCACAAAAGCCATGCAATTAGCACAGTCACACCCAAGAACCTAGGGCCTGAATTTTCCCCCTCACCCAATTTCTGTCCCCTTACGACACTGATGAGTCACTCTCTAGCATGGTCTTTCATGGCTTGACCCACCTTTCCAACCACCCAGAACTTCATGGACACTGTCGTTGTCCTGGTCCCCTTCACCTTCTGTTATTCCTATTTTTTTTCTAATTCACAATCAACAATCCATGTTCTCAACTTGCATTTTCAGTCCACAGAGCATCAAAGGAGAAAGACACTAGCAATGATAACTGGTCTCATCTTTGTCACTGACCTGGAATGGGCCCAAGATGGAACCTTGAAACCTTGACCCAGTCCTCTCCTGGCATTCCTTCACAATGACCACCTTAGTTTCAGAGCCTTCACTCACTCAAAAGAGGACGTACAAATACTTACCGTGTGCCAGTAGGCATTAAGCTTATGTTCAGAATTCTATGGCATACAAGGTTTATACAATCCCTAAGCTTCCAGAATTGAAGTGTGTTCGTAGTATGAACAAGCAAACATGTGGTGGTAACTGTGGTGAGTGCCAAGACCATGATACAGGCAGGTGGGGAAACTGTGGGTACCTTGAGGAAAACTGAGCACCAAAGGAAGTTAAATCACGTTATCTGCCCCCACAAGTCTTTTCCCAGTCTCCTCCTCCTCCTTTTTTTAAAGTCAATATGGCTATGCTGTAACAGTTTTATTTTGATTTTTTTAAAAATCAGTTTCTTGATTTAGTCATGGCTTTGGGGCAACAGGGATTTAGCCATTGTCATATTCAAAATGATGCATTTATTCAGGGCAAATCTTAATTTTGTCTTTCTCAGAAGCAGCTGCAGAAATGCCCAAAAGACTTTAAGTAATTTCCATCTAAAAAACTTTCACTGAAACTCGATTCCTTGGGCCGGAGCCAGCCTTCCCACGCCGCACTGTGCCTTGGTGGTCGTGCTCTGTTCTAAAATCTCCAACGCTGCTTCCTGTGGTCAGCTCCCAACCCAGCCTCAACCTTTCCTCTGCGGTTACAATCAGAATTTCCTCCTGCCATTTTCTACCAGGATGTTCCAGCAGCACCGACGAGTCGGTAAGTCCAAAACAGAAGTCATCACCTCGATTTCCGATCTGTCCTTGCACCGTCCCCTCGTGTGATTTCACCACCGTTCTCTCAGTCATCCGAACCCGAACACTCCTGTCCTTCTCAACCGTTCCTTCTCCCTCATCCCACTGCCTTCTCCCCATTGCTTACCTGGTTTCCACACGTGAGTTTTGAACTCTAACTGGGAACCGTTCTGTCTGTTGTCTCCCTAGTCTTCCATTACCGCAGCCTTCGGTCGTGTTCTCATTAACTCGTGTGACTACTGTAAAGACAATCTCGCTGGGTTATCTTCCCGCACATCTCTGCCCACTGCAACCCGACTCACCAGTAACTTGCATTGCAATAGTATGCTACAGCTTATTAAACGCTTTCTTTCACAGACACCACTTGTCATCCCCATGTCGGGGAGAGTAAGAATTATTTATTCTCCTCCTTTTATGAGGAAGCAACAGCCTTAGAGGTCAAGTAACTTGCCCAAGGTCACAGAGCAAGTGAGTGGCAGAGCTACATTCAAACCCAGGTCTGATTTCCATAGCACACTTCCCAAAGTCATCTTCCTGGGAGCCACCACCTGGGAGCCATCTCCCAGAGGCGGCTGGCCTCCTCTGTTGGGCCCCACCGTCCTGCCCTCCTGCCTAAGAGCAACCCACCCCACAGGGGCACTCTTGGGGCCAGAGCCAGAGCTGCTCCGGCAGTGTTTACTTTGGCATCTCGGGTTTAGGTAATTCACTCAACTCAGCAACTCCCCAGTGGGGCCTTTTAATTCCATAAAATCTCAGCAATACTCCTGGCCACATCCTCCACCTGCTGCCAGCCATCACCTCTACCTTTCTCCCCGGCCTACTACCTGCCTCCCTCATTCGTTGCTGAAATTACCACCTGAGGCACAGAAACGTGCTCAGCACTGCACTCCACAACTATTCAGCTTGGTGAGCCCAACCTCCCCCCGCCCACCACAGGCAACGAATGTTTAACAGAATCCATTAGTCATCAAGTGTTTTGCAGGTGCCAGGGACACAAAGTTGAAGGCCAAGTTCACACCATCAAGAACTACCTGCAGCTCTGTTACTGTATCCACTGTATCCTCTGGGACTCCTGAGCTACCAGGAGTCATCGTCCATTCATCTTAAACTTAAATCCCTGCATTCTTGCTATCTTGTTATAATAAAATCTGGCTTTCTCTAAAGGTATCACTTGTCTCATGACCTTCTGTAATATTCTCTCTCTCTCTCTCTCTCTCTCACACACACACACACACACACACACACACACACACACACACACATACACACACACACACACACGCTTGTATCAGATCACCGCACTGCTCTTTCCAAAATCTGTGGACCTCTGACCTCCATCATCATTCCTCTGAAGTCCACACTGTCCACTAACACCCTTGTTCTGTCTTCTCTGCAGTGACTGAATCACTCTTTTGTGTTCTCTTTGTGAGGACAAAGAATATTGGAGAGGTCTGAATTCAAACACAGGCTGAAGACCATGGAAAGACACTTACCTGGATAAAACTCTAACAGAGAATACAGGCCACCTGTCCCTTCCCTGTAGCCCTTCACTCTCCGTACACTTCACCAAGACCACACCCCCAAACTGACCTTTGTACTCACACTTTCTCCCAGAGACACCTGCCACCACCTCCTGCCTGGTGTGGTGCCATCCACTCTTCAGAAGGGAATTAAATGCCTCTCCACTACCACCCACGTCTCCCAGGAACTATAGCACATGGGTTTTCCCGACCACCTTCTTTATTCTCTCTTCTAATAAATTAGATTCGCTCTGCACAGAGGGAAAAATTGGGGGAGGCTTAGAAGCCAGGCTAAGGAGTTCACATTTAAAGTCTTAAAGAAAGAGGAAAATGTTATGAGTCTAGACGAGTGTTGCCCTGCAGAACTTTCTATGAAAACTGAAATGTTCTGCAGTGTCCCTATGTGGCCACTGAACACTTGAAATAGGGCTAGTGCAACTAAGAAACTAAAATCTTAATTTTATTTAGCCTTAATTAATTTAAATTTGTATACCCCCATGTGGCTAGTGAAGATCACAGTGGGCAGCAGAATTCTAGACTAAGTTGATGCCACAATGGAAGAGTTTTTAAAAAGGCGAGTCTGATGCGGCAGGACGAAGTCAGTAGGGTGGGGGGAGAGCAGGAGACGTGGGTCGGGAGCCCCGGGCAATGAGCTAGGCAGGAGACTCCCTTCCTCTGGGAATAGAAGAAAGATCACTCTGTCCTATCACCAAGGTACTAGGAAAAGGAAAAAAAATGCACCGGGGGTTTCCTAAATCCCTTCTAAAGAACAAGACTACAAACATAAGACACTTTTTGTTTGGGAGTCTGCACTTGTCAAGCTGGGAGTGCTTTATTGAATAATTCCACCAACAAGAGATTTTGCTCCCTACTAACACAATTATACTTTCATCAAGCCAAACACAAAGACAGTTCCAGAAGGAAAATACAAAAATGTAAAAAAAAGAAAAAATTACTTAATGTACTATCTTTTCCTTTCCACTTGGCAAAACTCAACCATTTTATTTTGGCACACGTAGAACAGGAGCTTTCTGGTGAGGCCCAGTAAGACTGGCGGAGCTGGGCGGGCAGTGCGATGCGCTCACTGCAATAAAAGGTGTGGCCAGGACGACTGCAGTATCCCGAGGCAGAGTTCACACAGGGTCTCTGAGCTCGACCAGACCTTGCACCTCTGCACAGAGCCCTGAGATGACGCGGTGACACCCCAACCAAACCCCATCTCACAAGGTCTGCGCCTTCCCAGCGTGGGTCCGGGAAGAGCTGCTGGGGACGGCAAGACGGGGAAAAACAATCCAGCTCCTCCTTCCCCACATCCCAGTGAGTAGTATGGACAGTTTAGAGCTATCTATGCTTACGGCTGCCAAGTTAGAAACGTTATTTCCTAACTTGAAATTCAGTTTTCTCATCTAGACCACCAATCAGATCACTTTGCTTGTAACCTGTCAGAATACTTATCTTTATTATTTTTAAAATACACACGATTTACTTGTATTTAATTAATTTGATTTATATAATATAAATCAAATGGGGAAAGGACCAATTGGGGCATTTCAACTGAAAATGTCATTTTTTGAGCCCTCCCTATCACTCTGTGAGCAGCATGCGGGCCTGCCTGTCAAAGGCGAGCTTAGCCAGCCCGTGAAGACTGGCAGAGCCAGGACAGGACCTGCAATACTCTTCCTAACAGCTTCACGCCCTGAAATACACTCATCACAACAAAGCTAAAACCCAAATATTCCAGAAGATGTCTATATGATATCCTTCTCTCAGGGTCCTTTCCTGCGTATGGTGAAATGACTTCACATTCTATCAAAAGTACAAAACATACTGACGACAAAAGGTTGTGTCATCACATTTCTCAAAATATTGAGACGAAGCACTTATAACTTCCACGTGAATTCACAAACGTCTGAAAACGACTGGAGGTCGCGCTACACCAGCCTGATTTAATTCCGTCTGTCCTGTTCTACAACTCCTCTCTCAACGAGGCTCGATTTCAACAGCATAAGCGTGTGAGCAGGGGGTGCCCTCCGGAGAGGAGGAACGCTAGACATTTTTAAGCACTCAGAGACTGTCAGTTGTTGAGCAGTGGCCCCGGAGGAACTCAACATGGCTCCACTCGGCCACCTGGCATCACGGGTCACACGATGTGAATCGGAAGAACAAAGCCCACGCTGTAGACGTGACATTGCT
The DNA here is from genome assembly GCA_004363605.1 of Indri indri. Lineage (NCBI taxonomy): Eukaryota > Metazoa > Chordata > Mammalia > Primates > Indriidae > Indri > Indri indri. Next base: position 22,035 of record RJWJ010011061.1, read on the forward strand.
GTCATTCCCAAAGTTCTGGCCTGCTGGGCCCTGAGGCTCCACCACGTCTGCTTCGCAGGTTCACCTGCACAGAGCCTGAGCAACTGGCAGCGCATTCCCGCGAGCAATCAGAATGTAGGGACAAAGGAACCAGAGAAAGCAGGATGACCCCCATTTGGTTCCAGAATGCTCCCACGAAAGCAAAGAAGCAAAGAGAAAAAGACAAATAACAAAGGGTTCTTCTAGACTGACGTTCATTTGGCGATTACAATCTGCTTTTATACCACTCAGAGACGGGACCAGTGAATCTGGGGGTCCAAAGGCTCCGCAGTGAAATGACCCTCTGGAGGCAAGCGGGAAATTGGACTTGGCTTAATCCCACAAGCAACTTCTCGCTTCACTCCCGCTCCCGATTCCGTCCTGTTTACTACCGTGGTCAGACTATAATTTTGAAAAATTATTCAAGTTTCACTCTCTTGATGATAGCCCAAAAATGAGAGGAAATGTTGGGGATTGGGGGTGGGAGAATGTGCTGAAGATTACGTTTTCCCTTGAAGTTTCCATCTCCTTTAGCTCTCCACGCCTGATGGGAATTTTATACAGTTTAGAGAAAGGAGGGAGGAGACACTCGTGTCTGCTGCAGGGACTGTGAGCGCTACCCGCACCGTCTCCCCACAGCGCCCACTGGGGCCCGTTCTAACACCCTCCAGCTGGAGAGGATGCGCCAACAGCCACCAGGGACCTTAAAGGCCAGTTTGGCTCAACCAATTCCAGAGACCAAATGACCTGGTTTGGGGGCCTAAACTGACTGGAATGGAAACAACATATCATTTAAGGATAATTTATTAAAAGACCTAATTTGCATACTTACTCCCATATATAGTTGAAGACAAGAAAAAAGTAACTAAGGGAGAGCCATAGGTCCTCATAGAACAGATTTCGTTTCCTGGGGGTATATATCTGGACCCTCAATAGGAGACCTGGGAAGACATCATAGCCAGGATGAATTTGTTCCCACTAGTCTAAACAGGGGCAGAGGTAAGGTGGCTTCTCTGAGTGAGGGAATGTTACCTTGGGCCAGAAAATGGAGATCCCTTAATAGTTGGGTAACTTAAGACACTGACACCACAAAGCCTCTAGATCCTTCTTAAGACTCATTCTTACAGCAGGATATAGCCGCAGTGTAACCAAAGCCCAGTGGGACCCCACGGTTGCCATCACACTGCTGGGCTTCCTGTGCTGAACCACCAAGAGCAGCTGCTGAAGACATTAGCTTAAGGATGACGATGTAATTTTCACCGAATATTTGGTGCCACTTCACTTATTCCCCTAAAATTATTTTCACCCTCCTGTCCCTAGGTGGAATCAAGTCTAACTAGGACCACACAGGCAAACAAAATTATATCTTTTGAATTACTGCATTCTTTTTACTAGTTCAGTGGCTAGCTTGCTTTCTTTCCATTGCTGTGAATCATCTTTTATCAGCCTAAACCATTTTCCCTACACACTAACAGCTGTTTTGTTGGGACACACAGAAGATTATGATCAGATCTGTGTCTGGGGTAGGAAAAAAGCAAGCTTAGCAGAGGAACGAAACAGGGTAGACGGGGAGCAATAAATGCCAATTTGTAAAATATCATGAAATTAAGGTAAATTAGCTGGCAGGGTCATATGATTTTCAGTACCACATTTGTTAAAACATTTTCGACTCCTATTCCTGTAATTACACTGGCATTATACATGACAGAAGGAGAGTAATGAGACCCAATTTCCTGTGTGGTGTACAGAAATCAGAGTCACTGCTTTGTAGCTATACCAACAGGTCTCCTTTGCCCCACCACGGGTAATCTCCTCGTAACCTTCCCAGGATCTTTGTGGAGTTAGACGAGAATTATCAAACAGAATTTCACACGCGTTTGTACGTGATCATCAGCGTTCGCTGGCACAATGTCTATAGAACTCTGCTGACCCTGCACTCTGAAAAGCACAGGCACAGCAAGAGTGGGGAAGACAGCACCCCGTCCTCTCTCCTTTCTCTTCCACCCCGGTAGGAAAGAGGCAAGGGTTGAATGGAGAGTCAGAGCTAACCCGGGAATCTTGGGACTTTCTAATCTAAAACATTATTCATATTTTCATTCTCAGGAAGGAAGCTGGGGAGACGGTTTTCGGAGAATACTGACCCCACACACTAGGGGCTGAACAAAGACACCCACCTCTACCCTGCTCCCTCCCCCTTGTCCACCGACACCTTGTATTACTCAGCCTCCCAAAGCCTCCCAGACCACGCCAGCCTGCCCCTCCCACCCTGTAATTGCATCCTTCTTCCGCTGCGACCCAGTGTCTTCCGGTCTTAAATAAGCATGTTCACGGTCTTAAAATGTTTTAATAGCTATCATATGCCAGGGAAATTAGATTGAATATATTAGCTCATAAAGGCAGAACTGGGACCTACTGGTACAGATTCTGACCTTGTCCTAGGGTCAAACTCATCTTTACTCCAAGAGGAGTAAAGCCAGTGTCTGGCAACTGCTGGAGGCAGCTCCAGAAATGCTACTGACAAAATCAATTGAGAGAATGAAGAAAATCAATGGCAGTCAGAATTAGAAGTTTGGACATGAGAATAATTAAATGTCCTCTTTGTTTTTTAAGAAAGCACACATTTTAAAAACCAATTCCTTAGAGCTGTGAATTGAACTCCACTTACCAAATGTGTTAGCTCTGAATATGTTCCTGCCCTCCATTCCCACCCCACAGAAAGACTGTGCCAGCATCAGAACACATTGAGGTGACGCTGGGAGAGACAGTCCGTGCTTCAGAGAAAAGCCAACGATGCCACAGTCTGGAAAAACAGAAGACCTAAGACACCTTCCCCACTGTGTCTTAGAAGGACAAGCTGAAATGGAATCAGAGTATCGCTGGACATCTTGTACTACCCTTCTAGGAGAAAAACAGAATCTTCAAACAGGACAAAAGCAGAAGGGAGGAAGGAAGGAAGGGAGGGAGGAAGGGAGGGAGGGAGGAAATGAGAGACAGACAGGCAGACACTAACACCAAGTTGGCACCCATGTCAGGTGGATGCCGTGGCCTACAACGCCCTCTGCTAGACAAAACAGTACCCTGCTCCTCTGTACCTTTTCAGAGGCCACAGGCACAGTGGAGGCAACACACTTAATAGAACTGTCAACAAGAAACACAGTAGAACTTTTCAGTGACGGAAGTGATGAGGAACCAGCACCATGATTTCACATTCGGGCCGAGCCTTCAGCATTATGACCCAGCGTGAGCTGGACAAGAATCAAGTCACGACTCCAGGTGAAGCCGTTGGGCAAAGTGTGAGCACACAGCTGGCCTGCAAGGCCATCTACAAGTTTCTAATTACGGCATCAGTAGGAACATCCTCTAAGACGTGGAGTGTTTTTCTCCCAGGAAGTCAAAGGAAACCATGTTAAAGATGCTTCCAGTCAGGCTCCACAAATTCATTTAAATTTAGAATCACATCTGTGTTAGCTGTATGGGAGTGCCAGCCAAAAAGTGGTAAACCATGCTTCTGAAGCTGGTAAACCACTTTCACCTTATGTAGCTAAACTTAATCATTTATTTGGCAAATATTAGTAAACATTTAAGACAGTAAGCCACTGTGCCAGGAAATTCAGAGAATGTAAAAAATGAACCAAGTCTGCTATCCTCATATATCTCAAAGTCTAACAGAAGAGATAGGGCATGTACCAGAAATAACTATAATACAAGGCACTAAAGTGTTAAGAGCCAAAACAGTAGTAAAGTAACAAGGAATTTTTTTAAGTAGATATTATTTTGACAAAGCCCTCCTAATCACACACAACTGGAAGAGTTGCCATCTGGGCAAGATTTTCGGGCACAGGCAGAATATAGACACAGGAAAAAATGGTGAGGAAGGGGAAATTGGAGTAAAGGAAAGCACAGCCTGGGCACCCTCAGCCTCATTTCCCTACAATAGTCAGGAACACTGATGAGCTTACCTCAGTGGGAACAGTAAGGGACATAGTGGGAACTGGTGGGCAAGAATCTCATATCCAAGGTTATGACATAATAATATTCAAAACAGCCAGTTCTCAACAAAAAAGTTACATAACATAAGAAAAAAAAAGGAAAGGATGTCCCATTCACAAGAAAAAAATAAATGGACAGAAACCAATCCTCAAGAAAGCTCAAACACTGGACAAACTAGACAAAGACTTGCAATCAATTGTCTTAAATATGCTCAAAGAGCTAAAAGAAACACTGACAAAGAAGTACAGGAAATCAGGAAAGTAATGTATAAACAAAAAGGTAACAGCAGTAAAGAGACAGAAATTATAAAAAGGAACTAAATAGAAATTCTGTAGTTGAGAAGTATAATAGCTGAAATGAAAAATTCACTCAAGGGGTTTAACAGCAGATATGGGCAGTCAGAAGACAGACTCAGACAATATGAAAATAGGGTAACTGAAATTATATAGGCTAAGAAGCAGACAGAAAACAGAGAGAAGAAAAATAAACAGAGTCTTACAGATCTGTGGTATACCATCGATCACACCAACATATGCAATAGGAGTTCCAGAAGAAAAAAATAAAGACATAGATAAAGGCGCGGAAGGAATATTTGAAGACATAATGGCTGAAAACTCCCAAATTTGATGAAAGACATGAATCTACACATCCACAAAGCTCTGCAAACTCCAAGCAGGATAAACTCAAGGAGATCTACTCTGAGACACATTATAATCAAACTGTCAAAAGCTAATAACCAAGAGCAAACCTTGGAAACAGTAAGAAAGAAGCAACTTGTTATATACAAAGGATCCTCGAATAAAATCAACTGCCAATTTCCCATCAGAAACCACAGAGGCCAGAGGCAGTGGGATCAAATATTTAAAAAATATTTTGATAGAAATATTTTTAGAAAAATAGATAGAAAAAACAATTGTTAACCAAAACTCTTATGTTGGCGCAACTACTGACATGAAGGAAAATAAAGACATTTCCAGATAAACAGCCGCTAAAGAAGTTTATTGCTGGACTTACCCTAAAGAAATGCTAAAGAGAAATGCTTCAGGCTAAAAGGAAAGGACATTCCACAGGAACTCGAAGCCAAATGAAGAAATAAGATCCCTGGAAAAGGTGACTGCGCAGGTAAAGATAAAATCCAGTATTATTATATTTTTGTATCGTAACTCCTCTTTTTGTTTCCTATATGATTTAAAAGACTAATGCACAGAACAATAATTATAAATCTATGTTAACACAATGTATAAAGATGAAATTTGTAACAATAACACCACCCAGGGGAAGAGGAGCAGATCCGCACAAGAGCAGAGTTTGCATATGCTGAAGCTAAACTGGTACCAACTCAAACTACATCGGTATGAGTTTATGACATCAACACATTAACTGCCATGTGAATTGTATTTAACTCGCGCTAGTTTGGAGCCCGGGGCCTCATGAAGCATATATAACTCACACATCTCTTTACCCTGGGAGCTTTGTGGTGTGCAGGCAACTCACACTGCCAGGCTGTAGCACACACAATACATGATAGGTGGCCCCCTGGGCAAAACCCTGAAGTTGGTTCTTGAAAATCTTACTTGTTGGTGTTCTTATTGTTACAATTAACACTGACAATTTAATTCTAAAAACGTGAGTTAAATGAATAGAAGTCAATAAATTTCATTTTTCTATTTGTTTACCTTTAAATTATACTTAAGCCTGACAAGTCAAGAAAACTTTACCCTTATGAACTATTTTTCAAGTTTTCACGTTACTTTCTATGTTGCTAATTTTCAACTTTTCTATTGAAAAAAACACGGAAAACAATAAAAAAAAATTTTCATTAAGTTAAAAAGAATTGTTTTATTTTTGAAGTTTTTATTCTATTTTCATAATAAAATGCCATGGCCCCAAGGAAAAACTTTTTTCTAGTGTGGCACAGTCAATATGTTAATTGTAATCTCCGTGGTAACCACTAAGAAAATAAATAAAAAGTATACAGAGAAGGAAATGAGGAGGCAATCAAAAATGTACACTAGAAAAAGGAAAGCAAACACAAAAGGCGGCAATATGAGACGCCAAGTTACACGAAAGTGACGCCAGACATAAAAGGCTGCGTATCACCTTAGTCCATTCTGTGTTGCTATAAAAGAACACCTGAGACTGGGGTCATTTATAAAGAGAAGAGGTTTATTTACCTCACAGTTCTGCAAACTGAGGAGTTAAGGGCATGGCCCTGGCTTCTGGCGAAGGCTTTCATGCTGCCACGATGTGGGGGAGAAGGTCAAGGGAGAAGTGGACATGTGTGAACAGGGGGAGACCCCAGGGGCATCCTAACTTTGTGGTAACCCACTCTCCTGGGAACTAATCCAGTCCTGCAAGAGCTAATCCAGTCTTCTGAGAACAAGAGCTCACTCTCTACCAGGAGAACACTGCCAAGCCCTCCATGAGCGATCCACCCCCACAGCCCAAACACCTCCCAGCACTGCCACACTGGAGATCAAATTTCAACATGCGTTTCGGTGGGGAGAAACAAGCCACATCTAAACCATAGCATGTGGTGTATGGAAATAACCAGAATGGGTAAATCCACAGAGGCAGAGAGCAGACTGGTGGCTGCAAGGAGAAAGGGTTGAGTAACTGCTTAGTGGGTACAGGGTTTATTCTGAGGTGATGAAAATGTTTTGGAACTAGAGAGAGGTGGCGGTTGCACAATATTGTGAATGTACTAAATATAACACTGAATTATTCACTTTAAAATGGTTAATTTTATGTTATGTGAATTTTACCTCAACGACGAAAAGCTGCAAAAAAAGTAATTACCTCTTATGCTGTTTTATTCTGCTAGTAATAAAAAGAAAATAAACAAAATTTATTCCTTATAAGAACAAACTGAATAAAACTAGTTACTGTAACGAAAGAGATAGCAGAAGTAGTTTTGGATATCTCAGCCTTGCCTCTACTCAGAAAACCTTCATCCAGTTGCGAATCCATCCTGGAGTTTCACTCCATTGATCTAATCTCCCTGAAAGCAAATTTAAAGGCATGTTCTTTGTCGTCGTGCCCTTTGGTATTGTCAAAAGACTCAGAGTTTAAACAAAAAAAGAAAGAAAGAAAAAGAAAGAAAACACCCAAAATACCCATGTTTAGGTCCTTCCAACATCAAATAAAAATTGTTACAATTAACTCCCATGTTTCAGATGGCAAAGCTTAATCTGCAATCATTACTTTAAAAACTAATGTTCCCAAGATTCAACAATTAAAATGTTCCAAGGAATAGCTTCCCAGGAAGTTTAAATGCCTATATTATACAATGACGATATTTGAATACGTGAGGGCAAACCAGCCTTGCTCTGTGTAAACATTTTATAAGCGTTTGGCTTACAATCCTCTGAGGTCCTGTCAATTGGCCAATAAACACAAAGGTGACAAACAGCACTCTTAATGTTAACATTTCTACCACATTCTTTATGAATATGTAAGGCTTGAAAATCAAGCTCTAAGCCTGGCACAGTGGCTTACATACCAGCTACTTGGAAGGCTGAAGCAGGAGGATTGCTTAAGCCCAGGAGTTGGAGACCACCCTGGGCAACATAGCAAGACCCCTGTCCCTAAAATTAATAATAATTTAATAACGACGACGATAAAACAAATTCTGGATTAGAGAACCTATCTGACATGCTTATTGTATACATCCATGGTTTCTGGAATTTAAGGCTGGAAGACAGGAGGCACAGACTGATTCAGACTAAGCCCTCGCCTGGCACAGGCACAACTGTGCCATCACTCATTAGCGTTCTTCCCCACGAGCTCCATATCCTTGGCCACATCTCATACGTGTTGCTAAGACCACAATGACAGTCATATACCAGAGACTGAAAGTCTGCCCCTAGCATCTCTGTACTTGAGAAAAATAATAAATCATCCCAATTCTGACCTATCTTTTTTAAAGAGAAGGGGTCTTGATCTGTTGCCCAGGCTAGAGTGCAGTGGTGCGACCATAATTCACTGCAGCCTTGAACTCCTGGGCTGAAGCAATTCTCCCACCTCGGCCTCCTGAGTAGCTGGAATTACAGGCCTGAGGCACCACAACCAGCTACTATCCTTGTTTAAAAAAAATTTTAATATTTATTTTTAGAGTTCATGGCCCAGGCTGGCCTTGAATTTCTAGGCTCAAGCGATCCTCCTGTCTTAACCTCCAGAGTAGCTGAGTCTACATGTACACATCACCGCGTCTGGCTTCGACCTGCATATTCTAAAATGTTACTCCCAAAAAGTTGAATGATCTAACTGCTAGACAGTTGGCACGGCCTGCTCAGCTGGTTACTAACCTGAACGCCAACGCCTACCAGGGAACATCAACAGCCCCCCTGCCCCGTGAATCACACGCCACCTTCACTGCTGCACCGCGCTGTGCACTGGGACCTCCCCCTGCCCGGGACCCTGCCGGCCATGGCCTTTGCTGCTCCCACTGCCTTGTACATCTGAGCGCTGGAAGCATTCACAGCCACAGTGCTCCCGGTCTCAGAGGCTTCACCTCTGATGCTACAGAAAATTATTTTCTTCATGCTACAACATTCTGGGCCTAAGTGTGGATCTTCTTGACCACGTGCAATAGATATTTTGCTTTGCTTTAAACATCATTCTTCTTTCAGTAAAAGCTCTCTAGCATCCAAGAAAATTGGTTATGCTGCACACTGCCTCAAGGAAAAAGGTATGCAGTCACTGGTTCACAGGAGAAAATAAACACCAAGGCTCACGAAGCCAGGCAGCAACAGGAATGTGGCCAAATCTTTCCCGTCTCTCTGACCCCATCTCTCCGTCTCTCTGGGGAGCCTTCTTTATCTTCTACATCAGCTGGCTCTCTCTGCCTATCCAGTTTGGGCTTCACGTGACCCATTAGAGCCGAACCCACCCAAACTTCATCTGGCTCTTCAGCTCCAGTAACCACGGCCCCCAGCAAGCACTCACTCTGTCCTGAACATTTCTCGGAGTGTTCTTCATGGCACAGACGCCCTGTGAGCCCATCTACCTCAGCATCTCTACGGGCAGACCTACAGTGGTACAGGATGGGCCCCTCCTGACAGCGACAGCCACAGTCCAAATCTCCTGGGGGAGGAAGAGCAGGATGGCATGACTCAGCACCTACTCCAAAGAGGTGTGGGTGGCCAGGCACAGTGGCTCACGCCTGTAATCTGAGCATTTTGGGAGGCTGAGGCAGGAGGATCGCTTGAGCCCAGGAGTGTGAGGTTGCAGTGAGCTAGGCTGACGCCACTGCACACTAGCTTGGGGAACAGAGTGAGACCCTGTCTCCAATAAAAAAAGAAAGAAAGAAAGAAAGAGGTGTGGACGTGAGAGAGAAAGGGAATGATGAAATCTCAAATATCACTACCTTTTTATCTAGTTTCATATTCTCTCCTACAACTTAATCAATGTTTAAGGCTTTTCGATCAGCATACAAGAAAGTAAATTAATATCGTAATTATTTATCTTCTATTTCTATAGTTTCTAGTTAAAATTCAGAGTATTTCCCCTTCATTTTGCCACAGTAACTCTAAAAAGTTACAGGTTTGACAATGGTTTTAAATCATTATGGTTAATAAAGATTCCTACAAAGGAAACCTCCAAAAATACCTTCATTGTCAGCAAATGGCTAGAATAGAGGCAAAATCCGGAGTAGTTCTGCACATTGTGGGTTGTGATAAACTTTGATAGTTAATAATTAGGTCAAAGATGCTTTATCTCTTTTTCTCACCCAGTAGCAGATCTAGAACAAAGAGCATTCTCGTTCAGACACAGCAGTTATTCTGTGATCTTTGAAATACGGAATTTGGGCTGCAAGTCTAGAGATCAGGGGATGAAACCCAGTGGCCCAACTCACCTTCAGTGAAACACAAAAGAAGATGGATTATGAGGCCTTTGGAATATTACATCAGGTAACAAGGTTAAATTGAGACATTCGTACACTATTTACTCAATTTCAATTGCAAAGCTGACTTGAAGAACACCTCTCCTGTCTGCAAACTCATAAATGAGACTTACTCAGTAATAGAATAAGAAGCTCATCTCAAACTTTAGGAATACGGTGAACCAGAAATAACTTATAAGAAAAAAAAACTGAATTAATATTGATGCCAAAGTCACTCCTGCACTGAATTAACTTTTAGAAGCATTAAGTTGAATTTTATTAAACCTACACATTCAGGAGCTGCATCAGCTTTGGAATTATTCAAAACTGCATTTGAATCCTGGTTCTGTCATTTTCTGCATGTGTGATCTTGGCCAAGATACGCATCTTCTCTGAGGCTTGCTATCCTCGACTTGCCAAATGGAACCTCCGCATCCTATTTCAGGTGCACGCTCACCGCGACAGTCACCTGGTGGCACCCAGCACAATGCACAGGGCAGGGCGGGAGCGAAATACCCATCTCCTCACTCCCGTCCTGCTATAGATGGTCCCCCTCCTTTGTATCCAGCTGCTGCCATCCACCTGTTCTCTGACAGGGCGCTTGGAAATGAGCTAATACCTGCACAGAAGGATTTCTTCCACACTGTAAAAGGATGCTGTATGCAGATCTGACAGTTTACCCAAGGACACCTTCAGCACAGACCCAGGCTTCTTTAAGCCTGTCAGGTGCCCCTGCTCAGATCCACCAGCTAAGAATGTCAAGGACCCTTTGCAGCCTAAAGAAGATTCCACAGAGGTATCCTGAAGAGTAAGGTTTGTTGGTTACCAAAGGCTCATTTTCCCCGCAAATTAGATTAATTGATAATTCACTTTAGGCCAGTGATTATGAGCTTGTGTTTCCCTGAGTGATTGTTTCAGTCTGCAGGTGCCCACTGCTAATTTCCAGTCAGGTTTCTGTCAGTCCCACAGAAAACTTCAAGAATATTCTTATTTTCATACAAAAGAATCCAAAAAATAGTAAGACCTCTCCCCTGTTTGATAAAATGAAGAAGAAAATTTCACTAGGTAAAGCTAGAACATCACAGTTAATAGGGGAATCAAAATGCCACATGGAATCCGTCAACATTTAGGCTCACGTCAATCCCATGCTAAGCCTGTGAATTCTTTCTTTCTAACGAACGGGGGAATCATCTTGGGGAGCCTGTAAAACTCACCAAGGATGCAGCCCCCAAAATAGCGTCATCTCTGGTGCTGCTGGCTTCCTCTGTGTCCTGGCTAACCTCTGCCCATTGAGCAGGCACGTAATGAGAGCAAGCGTGCCACAGTCTTACAATAAGCCACGCACCCGTGTAAGAAATTTGCATATATTAACTTACTTAATCCTCACAATAACCGTGTGAAGGGGGTGTTACTATTAACACCACTGTACAGATGGGAAAGCCCAGGCACAGACAGCTCGGGTAGTTTGCTCCCACTCAGAAAGCAAGGAAGTAGCAGAACCAGGATTCAAATCCAGACAGTCTGACTTCAAAAATTCTTGAGTTAATTGCTACCTTATGCTGCCTCTAGTGTCCTGGGAAACAAAGACACTCAGTGCTTAAGATCCTCATTGTTCTTACTGGTTCTCACCACACATCCCCAAATGAATGATTTCGTGGGTTTAAATCACAGCTTCACACAATCACTTCACTTAGCGTCTCTTCCCTTCCTCTCATGTTTAAATCTGACGCCTTATTTTTTAAATATCTTTATATAAACAACAGATTTACTCATCACTCCCCAAGAATGTGCTGAATCAGATTTTAATGCCCATTGGGGTGTTAGGTACTGTGGCTAAGTCATACCATTCATGATTCAGATATTAGATCCCACATCTTTTACATTTTGCTTCATTCAAGTGATATAAGCAAAGAGGGTCTCTCTAGAGCTATGCAAATTGTTTTAATCCTCCTTAAACTCCCAATCATTTTTACCCTTTAAGTGATTTTCACTTTATTTTATATATAATTAACTGAAGTATCACAAATTTGTCAGCAAGAAAATACAAATCTTAGGCTCCTCTCAGTGGTCTAGATGAGTAATGATAATCAAAAACAAAAATTGTGTACTTCTCCTAACCAGCACCAAAACACCAGTCAATGAACCAATAAACAGAATAAATGAGTGACTATCATCACAATCAATAAACATCCAAGTAGAAAATTAATTTTGACCTTTAATAACCATGCATTCTTTTAAGCTAGTATACACACCTAGACTCGGTAGGGGTAGCCTTGGCAGTGGCAGATTTTTCAGATGTGGAAGAGCAGAACAGATGGTCCCTATAGTCAATATCTGGTAGGTAGGCCAGCTACAGTCCTGAGTCAGAATACCTGTGTATCACAATATCCTCAGACTCCAAGGAACTCACGTTCTTATGGAGGAATCTAAATACCATGCCTACAGGTAAAGTTAACTCTGTCACTCACACACCTATGTGTGCACCCAAAAATTAGCTATCATTACACACTTACTGTTAAAATATATTCAACTAATACAAATCTATGTCATATGGTTGCCATGAAAACTAACAGATAATTATTTTAAAAGCACCTAGCACATGGTAAAACTCAACACATGTCTATTATTATAACGACATCTTCATCATGAACCTGAGAAAGGTATTACAAGGTAATACATCCATTGCAGGGTCAAAGACTTTATATTTGCTAAAAAGCATGTATAATCACATATTGTAAGTTTATGATTTCCCCAAATTTTGTTAAGAATATGCTAAAGCGATTTTTCTAAAAAGGTATCCACAAAGTAATCACTCTAGCACATTTACTTTCATTTCTGTACCTTTTCTTAGACATCCACACATGCTAGTTCATACAATGGCCATTTTCGTTGACAGCTCTGTTTAACCCACCTTAGCAAACGTGTGAGATTTTACCAAGCTGGTGCAACAAGCCTGCTCTCAAGCAGGTCTTGTTTAATAAGGAAATATTTATAGCTTTGTGACTTGGTTAATTGCTTCATACCCAAATATATTCTTTTGTTTCCTAGTAAGTTTTCTATAATTCAATAATTTGTCATCTTTAGTTAACCAGAAGCACCCATTTTTGTTTATTTGTTCTAGGTTTATAGTGTGGGATCTAAATTTTTGGCTCCAAATTGCCATCCCTGTCAATATCATTCATAAAAAGTTGTCTCCTTTGGGAATGTTATTTGATAGTAAAACAGATCTAACTTGCTAGCTAGCTGTATCTCAACCACCCTCTGGGCTTCCATTGGCTTCCATCAGCCTGAGTAACACACGGCCTGAAGGACCGGTGTTTTAAGTTGGGCTCTACTATTTGATGGGTTAAATCCTCTTCGAAGGTCTATTGTTACAGAACATACCGCTGGACTTTTGGGCCCATTCACATTCCACGTGAATTTCAGAATCACGAAAAGGTTTCAATCAGATGACGTGTCTCACTTTAAGGAAGAGAACTGAAGCATGGGGAGGCATCCAAATACAAAACTGGTGAAAGTAACCGGCTGGGTGCTCCCATTCCACCCAGATATTTTTAAAAGAAATACACACTTTGTAGAAGACTGTTACAGATTCTAACATTTACAGGAGTTAAACTTGTCCAAAATAAAGGACCGGATGGTAAAAGATTTTGAGTTCCTTTTTTATTGCGTACGGTTAGAAACAACTGGCTTCGACTTGTTCTAGTTCATTAAAAATAAAAGGGAAGAAAATGGCTCATAGCAAATTCAAGAGGGTAGCTGGGCTCTCAGTAATTCAATTCTAAATGTAATAACATGCTTATTAGAAATGGAAGGTCACTCTCCCAAAAATTTCCCTAAAGGCGCAGCTGCCAAATTGACTTCTGATCTAGTCTTTACAGCATTATTAATTCGATGACATAATAAAGTTGGCAAGGGAAGGCTTTCTGTTTGCCTTACAAAGAGAGAGCAATTGCAGTGCCTTAGAGAGGTCTTTACATGTTTCCCAGAAAAGTGACCTGAAAAAATAAAAGTCAGCTTACTTTTTCTTTTTTCTTTCCACTGTCTTTATAAAGGACTACAAACGTTTTTCTCTTGCTTTTCAGACAAGCCTACTAAAGTGGATTTCCCACTCCTATGCCTAACATCCTTGCCTTCCTGGGCTGGCAGCAAAGCATTCTGTTTCCAGCAGCACAGAGATAACTTATCTCAGGGAAGCCCCTGGATTTGGTTTACCACTAACACTGGAAAAAGGGCAGAGCATCCTTGCAGGTTCTCCCCAGCTCAGACAGTCAACCTTTGAAAGGTGCCCTGCATGGAAGTTGGCCTCCAAACCATGACTTGGCAGCAAACTCTAATTAAATGAAACTTGAACGCAGAATGCTTGTTGATCTTAACTTGTTAAAGTTCCAGACTTGGACAGCAGGTTTCAACCTGCTATGATTGTAATCAGTGCAATCGATAGCTTTTAAAGAGAACTTATTCTGAATAGGTTTCAAAGGGCCACCTCCTACTATCTGCAACTCAAATCAAACTACATCTGGAAATCTCCCTTGAGTAACTCACTGGCTTTCCCAGACACTGAAGTAGAGCACATAAACGACCTTTCAAGGGAGATAATTTGTTCAACAGCTTTTACTGACATGATCTTTCCATTTTTACCAGCAAGCTTCCTTCATAAACTTTCACCCAACGATAGCTCCGGCTACCTTTAATTTTTCACAAACACCAAGAAGTAAATAATGATGTAATAATATCATGAAAATCTTACATAGGTATCAATACCCTTCATCCATAGGTCACCCCAGGGGCAGATTGTAGTAGAACCAAGATTGGTTTTTATTGGCTCTTTGCAATCAAGGAGCCAGCAGTCTACAGAAAATGGGATGTCTCCGAACAAAAGAGGTTTTACAAGGGAAGAGATCTATCTGTTACAGATGCAGGCTCCTGTTTGGTGATATTGGGAAAGGTTCACAGAAACATGGTTTTGCTCTGGATTTGGTGGTGTCTGAAAGTAGAGGCAAATCTGTGAAAGGGTCTCTTGACAATTTTATCTAGAAGATGGAAAGAGCAAAATGAGTCTAACTCTTTAAAGGGTAAAGAAGCAGTTGTCACCCATATTACACAGGAAAGAGGAATGTCTGGTCATTTTTGTGGTTTGGACACAGGTAATTCTAGATGCACATCTGCCTGTATGGTAAAACTTTAAAATTCTTGTAATTTTTCAAGTAATACAACTTAGGGAATTTTCAGCAAGAGCCAAATAACTGTCAGCTGACGCAATCAGTAAGTAGTTCATCTGCTATCACTTATTAAGAAGAGAGTCTGCACAACCAACCCAGTGGGCTCGGTGCCAAGTGGTCCAATCCAGTCCACCCACATGTCTCTATCAGCTCCTAAGCTTCCCTGAACCAAAACTCCAATCCATGAAACTGAAATTCTTTACAAGATGATACCATCAATTAAATGTGATAGGACAAGAATCGAAAGTGATGTTACCACCATCAAATTAATAAAACCTAAAAGGCAAAAGACAGGCCTTCTAAATATTTTACAGAATGGCAATCTGCTACTTCTGGGCCAGGTTTCACTTGTAGCAATTGCTCATTTTAAAGAGAATATGTGAACTCAATTATGTGTTAACTGACACAGTAGGTCTGCCCTGAACGTTGAAAGCAGACATTGCATAATAATTTTAACAAGGCCGTCGGATTTCATCTTACTCAAAGATTCTTGAGTAGAATTACCTGTTTATCTTCAACATTTGTGTGCTACATATATAATAAATATTTTATTCCCATTACAGAGATAACAAACTGCTATCCTTGCAGCCAGGATCTAAAGACATGATTAATTAGGGCTACATGAAACAGATTTGTGTCTCTTCTTGAAAAATCAGGAGTTCTGGGACACTGGACCTGAATCCTTACAGAAAACAACTGGTCAGAAGGGGAACATGCTCTGCCACTGGTGACAGTTCCTACCTGGCCTGCTGCAGTCATTTATGTTGCCTGTCTCACCCCTCCAGAGACCTGAGTTTGTGACTCTCACTTTACAGAGAGGGCCACTGAGACATACAGTCAGTTTCTGAGATGTATATTGCAATGTACTCACAAAACCACTCTGCTTCTAGGACTTAACCACTGTCAGCCCCCTACACATCTCTAGACGAGACATCAGAGGATACGGACATGTCTTCTTGTTTCACACTTTGGTCTCCTGATCTGACACCAAAGATCAGTCCTCAACTCATTTCATGGGACTTTCTGAAGTTATAAAGCAAGTGTAGAGCTCACGCCTAAGCTTTCTTTCAACTCCTTTGAATTAATGAAGAAAACATACTTTCATGATAGATTATGAAGCTCGGTAATCTGAATCCATTAGGTCTTTCAGTTAAAAAAAAAATCAAACTTTAAGTAACAGTATGATTCACAGAGAATCACTTAATTTCAGTAAGCATTCTAGTCGTAAAGCAGAGCTACATTTGAGGAACTGCTCCCACAGGAGTGAAAGTTAATGCGGAATTGTTTAAGCCTTGTCAGCTGCTGTTCTCCTGTCTGCGTGCATTTACAGGTATAAACCTATTCAGTCCTCACAACGTTCCGAGAGCACTGAGGGGACCACTACTTTACAAATAAGGAAACCAAAGCACGAAGGATCCCAGGTTACATGGGACGAGTCAGGGTGGACCAGGCCCTGTGACTCTGCCTCGGAATTCCTATTCCCTTTGTTGAAAGACTCCTAGAAATAACAAATGCTCTTGTGTTTGGGAAGAAGAGCCTGTTTATCCACATATGTCGAAACCAAGTGACAGCTGACCAGCTGGCTACGTGGCTTGAACTCCAATTTATTTTGCCCATTTGTACACAAATATTTCCAAAACAAAATATAAATTACATGGGATATACACCACATTCACTACAATAAAGTTTTAGCAAGGGTTCATTTAAACTACAGAAAATAGACTGTCACATAATTATGTTGCAAGATCTAACAGTATATATTTTTTTAAGAGATGTAGTTTGGGGGCTATGAGCTTGGAAAGCAACATGCCGATGCTTCTGGTCAGTTCTAAGGAATCTGAGGAACCTGTTCCCAGTCATAGCATTCGACAGCTGCTCACGCACTGACTGCCCTGGTGTGTCCTACTGCTCTACTGTGGGGGTACCGCAGTTGGGAAAGCACCTCGTTTCAACAGTGTGGAACACCACTATCTCCTACTGCCTCCAGCTCAAATCCTGATGGTATTCACCTGCAACAACAATATTCTGAATGACATGAAGAATTCCACTGAGGAAGCAAGGACATCGGACCATCCACCACAAGTGAGAGCCCATTGCATCGACGTAACACTGTAAAACTCCTCCCACTCTTCTAACCCTCAGATCTACTTGTAAAACACTTAGCTTCCCTGACAGACTGATCCAGTCTCCCTCCACCTGTCTGCACTACCCTCTGGTACACCAGGCAGTTAACGTGACCGCTAGGCTAGTGCCAGTTTTGGAGGCTTTTCTTAAATACCATGCAGGGGTGGGAAACCTGCGGCCTTGGGGCTACATGTGGCTTTCTGGATCCTTGAGTGCAGCCTTTTGACTGAATCCAAATTTTATAGAACAAATCTTTTTAATAAAGGGAAGTTTGGATTCGGTTGAGGGGCTGCACTCGGGGAGCTGCAGGGCCACATACGGATGGCCTTGAGGCTGCATGTTCTCCACCCCTGCGTAGGTAACACAAACTGTCCCAAAGAGAGCACATATAAGTGTAAAAATTCTCAGAATCACAGCGTCATCAACCCCATCACTGATAAGCAATCCACTGAACCACCTGCACATTGCCACATGCAGAGAGACCGTGAGTGGGGGTTGTCTCCCCAGTGACAATGAAGGCAGAAAGGTAAAATAAGGTGAGATGACCTTCTATGCCTGCAGCCCAAGGGCACAGACTAAAGACAGATCTCTCTCATTAGAAGAAGTGCCTACTCAGGAGGAAACCCCACACTAGCCACCATCTGGGGACGAAACTTATGCATTTTATGTCTTATAACACCAAAGGATTTGCCTGAGGATTCAGTGCAGTGGTGTCACAACTGTCTTCAAAACTTTTCTACAGTCCTTAGAACCAATTTGCTGGAAAGTATGAATAAGTAAAATAGAACTGCTTTCCATTCAAACTTGAAAACAATTTTACTGGATTTCGAGGCTAACGACAATTCCTAAGGGGCACTCATCATGCCTTACCCTCAGTGTGTAGGGGAGAAAGAGAACGTCACCGCCCTCCCCACCTTTCTTTCCGAGGCCAGCTCCTCCCCGGCACGCCATTCACCCAGTTCTCTCTCTCTCGGTGTCCAGTCGGCACCTAGATGATGCCAATCAACCTCTGCATTCTGAAATCTAACCCTTATTCTCTACCCTGAGTACGTCTAACCTTAGTTCACACTCTCATCCTCCTCTGCCTGGAAGACTGCGACAGACTTTGGCTTCTTTCTGTCTTGTCTCCTACTCCACGGCAATCTCCACTTGGCCAAGGTGATGTTGGTAAAACAAAACCCATGCATTCATTTAACCGACTGATTGAGCACCCATTGTGTGCCTTGCTCTCCTGACTGGGGAGACACGAGCAAAAACAAAACAAAACAAAACAAAGTAACACCCCAAATCCTCCTGGCCCCCAAGGAGCTTACAATCTAGCAGGGGAGAGTGACTACCCCGAAATAGAGCATTGTAACAGAAGATGTGGATTGTTATGAAGTACACAGCAGGAGGGCATAGCCCAGGTACTGGATCAAAGAAACAGCCCAGGGAAGTGACAATTCATGACCAGGGCACACAGTCACCAGTCTGGCCAAAGTCAGCTGAAGTCGACAGCTTAAGGAGTCATTCCATGGAGGTGGGAGTGCAAGGAGTGATGGAAAACACTCCACATGAAAGAGGAAAGGCACAATTAGCGAAAGGATAAATGACACAGCCCAGAAACGGAAGGAACTTCGGCAAAGCCAAAGAGTAGAGTGTGCTTTAAAAACTCTACTCGGAAAATCAGTAACTTTCCAACGCACCAATAATAGCCAGTTAGAAAATCAAGGAAATGACGTCCTTTTCACAAACTCAAAGGAAAAAAAAAAGAAAATTACTTAACAATGTAGCAATGAAAATCTACACAGAAAAGAAATAATATCAAGAACGAAGCAGTGGAAATTACATGGAAGTAGTGATAATGTATAACCAATCTTGTTCTGAATAACATGTTTACATGGAAAAACATCCTATATTTTTTGAAGAGAAAAATGAGGTATGTTTTTAAAACTAGGAATGAAGAAGAGGGAGGACTAGCATTAACAGACACTAAAACATGTCATAAGCTTTAATCATTAAGTCTGAGATGTAGGTATGAGAGAATTTGCCAATAGACCCAAAGAGCCACAGGACGGCCCCTGGCATATTCTGGAGTTTAACACATGGTAAAGGAGGAATCTCAAATCAGTAATGAGGGAAAATTGCTCAATAACTGGCACTGGAACAATCAGACAGCTCTTTGGAAAAATAAATACGTTTAAGTCAGTGGTTCCCAAACCTGGTTGTGTATCAAGAACTATTTGTGATATTTTAAAAATGTATTCTAAGATCTCAGCGCTCCACCCCACCTCCACATTTAGGATTCAGTAAGTCTAGAAGAAAATTGGGCAAAGGTCTCTCTAGAAAGAATTTCAGGTGTTCTCTCATGAAGCTAGAATTTTGAATCATTGATAGGAGTCTTATCGTAAGTCAGAATAAAATTTCATATTAGAGATAGAGTTTGACTAGAGTTAGAGATACAAATAAAATTAAAGTTAAAAGAAATCTTTAAATCTTTAATTTCTAGACAGAGGATGATTTTCTAATTTAAAAGTAATGGACAACAAAAATTTTTTGACTAAAATCAAAATTGAAGAAAACCAGAGGTAACTATTAATATTTATAACCAAGGTATCATCAATTAAATGATGAATATCTTCAGTACATAAAGACCTAATTTAGAAGACACTGACAGGAAAAATACTAACCCCATAGTAGAAAAGAGAGAAACGAACATGTACAATCCGCATACCTAAAACGGCTTTCAAACCAAGCCAAAAGGTTATTCTTTGAAAAGTCTGTGAAACTACCATGATCACATCACTGTAATAAACAAGATCTGAAAAAAAAAATAAATTAAATGAAACTGAGAGATGATAGCATCATAAAAATAAGAGGATCGTAGTTCTGAACAACTTTATCAATAAATTTGAAAATTTAATGAGATAAATATCGAGAAAAAAATATCATAGTCTCACTTCTAAAAATGAGAAAACTTGAATAATTTTATAATAATTTTAAAAATTGACTCAGTAGTTTAAATCTTTCCACAAAAAAAAAAAAAAAAATCCAGGTGAGTGCCATCAAGCATTCAAGGAAGAAATAATTCCAGCTTTATACAAGCTAAGTCAAGGAGAGAAAAAGAGGGAAACTTCACTGTCTCATTATTGTGGGTAATAGAACTCTGATATCATAACCCAATAAGAACAATGCAGACAATGAAAACTAGAGGCAAATTACATTCTAACATATAAATTTTTAACCAAACATTTACAAACAAAATCCAATAATGTATTTTAAAAAGTAATATACCATGACCAAGTTGGGTATTTCTAGGAAAGCCAGAGTGGTTTAACATTGGAAGTTACAAATACAGTTCACACACACACACATAGAAAAAGATTTAAGAAGAAAAATCATAATATCATCTCAATAGATGCAGAAAGAATAGTTGATAGAATTCAAAATCCACCCATGATAACCCATAAAATGGTATTTACAGAAAATCTACAACAAGCATCATCCTTAAAAGTAAAACATGGGAAGAATTCAGATCAGAAAAAAGCAAAAGTAGCCCCAATGCTACTGCTATTTGGCAATTTGCTGGAGGTTCTAGTCAGCTAGATAAGTCAAGAAAATGAAATGGAACATAAAGACCATAAAGATGTATTAAAACTATTATTCAAAGGTGGTATTATTGTTTACATTTAACAATCCAAAAGAATCTACATATTAGAATTAATGAAAGAGTTTGGCAAGGTTCCTAGGTTACCAAATAATATACAATGAGAATTCAGAGGACATCAGTAAGATGGCAGCATGGTCCCAGGCGTCGTTACCCACACAGAAAGTTCAACTAGCATTATCCACAGACAAGAACGCCTTGGTGAAAACCCCCCAAATTGGGAATGAGCCTGAGTTAGCTGTGTGGTCAACAACATGGAATAAAAACTACATGGAAAGGGTTAGAGAACTATCTCGTTTTGACTATGTTCCCCAAAGTTGGCACAGTACCACACAGAGAGGATGCCCCAGGGACCACAGTTTCTACAGAGGGAAAAAGGAACTAGCAGTGAATGTCCAGCTTCCCTAGCATTCCAAGATGCTTTCCAGGAAGTCAACTCTGGTCTCACCTCAAGGGGAACACAAGAGGAAACAGCACAGCTAGACCACCCGGGGTCAGGTAAAAACAAAGCAAAGATGTGGCGCCCACAACAATGAGTGTACAGATCTTGGTGGTACCTCTGTGTACCTGCCAGCACAGGTACCTGATCAGAGGTATCAGCTAACAGCACAGGCCACTGGCAAAGCTGAGCTGGTCACTCCCAGAAGTGATGGGAAGTGCTACCTGGCTTGAATTCCTAGATGAACACAATCCAGGTCCAGCTTCAGACCCTACACCAGGGCCCCACCCATGGAAGCAGATAACCATCGCAGGGAATTTCAGCAAAAAGAAAGGACTAGTTGTGCCACACCCAGCAGTTTAACAGCACTTGGCATGACCTCAAAGCCCACTCCCACACCCCATCCAGGGAGGGAGATGCACTGCAGCAAATTTCAGCAAAGGTCAAGGGCCAGATCTGCCACACCCAGGCACTTACACAGTGCTTAGCTCAGCCTCAAATCCCACAAAGACTCCTCAAAGGAGGGAGGCAAGCCTTAATTGTGTATTTCTATTGTGCACAGAAGCTAGTCCTATCCAACCCAATCAATGACTCCACCTAACTTTGGGGCCTATCCTACAAGCCTGTCTAACTTCTAAACTCAAATAATGGTACCACACCCTGGCCCAATCTGAGACAACTACAGTGCCCACCCAGCAGTTCAGTGTGATCGGAGAGCTCAGCTCAGCCAGCTGCCCCTTCTGAACTCAAGGCAAAGCCAGCAAACCAAAAATCTAGAGAACCCAAAAGCAAGTTCTGACTGCCCAGGGTTGTTACCAGCTAGCCCATCCAGAATCACAGGCTAGACTAAATAGTCAAAGTCTATCTCAAAGAATACCCATAAAAGCCAGAAAAGGTCACTATCTCCTCAAATACACAGACACCAATGAAAGGACTCAAGGATTGCAGACTCAGGAAATCATGACACTTCCATAAGAAACTAACAAAGCTTCAAGAATGGATCCTAATAAAAGACAGAACTACAAAATGACAGATAAAAAATTCAGAATAATCCTCTTAAAGAGGTTCAGTGAATGACAAGAATACAATCAGACCTCTGTATCCACAGGTTCCACATCCGAGGATTCAACTAATAGCAGATCAAAAATACTCAGGAAATAAAAAATAAAAACAAAACTATAAAATAATACAAATAAAAAATACAACATAAAAACAATTTACATAGCATTTACATTGAATTAGGTATTACAAGTAATCAAGAGATGATTTAAAGTCTACGGGAGGAAGTGCATAGGTAATACGCAAGTACTATGCCATTTTATATAAGGGGCTTGAGTATCTGCAGGTTTCGTATCCACGGGGGGAGGTTCCTGGAACCAATCCAAACAAGAAGTTTAACAAATAATTAGAAATGATTAAAAAAGAAAGAAATCCTAGAGATGAAGAATAAATGACTGAACCGAAAAATGCAATAGAAAGTTTCAACAGCAGGCTCAATCAAGCTGAGAAAAGAATTAGGGAGCTCGAAGACAGAACTTTGAAATCATCCAATCAGAGAAACAAAGAGAAAAAAGAATGAAGAAAGCCTATGCTAATTATGGGACATCATCAAGCGATTGAATCTACGGATAATAGGAATTCCAAAGGAGAAGAAAGAGAAAAAGGGCCAGAAAGCATATTTAAAGAAATAATGGCCCAAAACTTCCCTAATCAGAGGAAAGATGCCAACATCCAAATATAGGAAGCACAGAGGTCTCCAATCAAATTCAGCTCAAAGAGGGGTTCACTAAGACACATAATAATTAAAATATCAAAAATCTAAAGAAAAATAAAAAATTCTGAGAGCAGCAAGGGATAAAAAAATACATTACATACAAAGGGGTCCAATACAACTATTGGCAGATTTCTTAGCAGAAACCCTGCAGGCCAAGAGAGAGTGGGATGATATATTCAAAGTGCTAAAGAAAAAAAAAAAACTGCCAATCAAGAATATTTTACCTAGCAAAGCTG
>RJWJ010011062.1:0-45152 GCA_004363605.1 Indri indri
TACCAGAATATAAGTCAGATCCTGTCACTCCTTTGCCCCAAACTCTCCACTGTGGTTCCATTTCACAAAAAGTAAAAGTAATGTCCTCACTTCATCCTAAGAGGCCTGTCACCATCTGGCCCCTGCCACTTCTCTTCCTCTTCTTCCTTATTCAGCTCCCGTTACCTGCTCCTTGGCTGTTCCTTGAACAGTGCCAGCACAGCCCTGCCCCAGGACCCTTGCACTTGTTGCACTCTTGGCCTGGAACCCTCTTCCTCCAATACTGGCTTAGTTTGCTTCCTCACTTCCTCAGGCCTCTGCTCAGATGTCACCTCAGAGGGGTCTCTGATCCTCCACATTCGAAGCAGCAATCTTCACACCATATGGATTGAAGCAGCAATCCATAACCCTCTGACCCAGCTTTATTTTCCCTGTTTCTTATTTTTAAAATAATCTGTCTCCTTCCTTTAAAATATAAGCTTCTCGAGGCATGGGCTTCATGTGATTTATTCACTGGAATACTTCTCTCGCATAACAGATGCTAAATACATATTTCTTGAATAAATGAAACGAATGATTATTTCCAAAGTTGCATCTTAATGGTGAAAATTTTAAATGGTAAAGAAGAATGTAAAGTAGAAAATGTGGGAGGGAAAACTTTCCTATTTTTCAAAATGATTAACAGTTTATTTTCTATGCTTCTGAAAACTTTGCATGGCTATATGTCAAAATCCTTTTTAAATTTTCACATATAGATATCATAGTTTACAACCTTTTCTGCAACTTGATTCTTTCACTATGTTCACTATCATGTATTTTTATATCAAAAAAACTTGAGAACTTGAAAAGCTAAAGAAGTTTTTTATAAGTGTACAAGCAGAGGTGCTTCCCAAGTGTGTTTCAGCCTGATTCACCTAAAATGTTCACTTGTTCATTTTTCTTTAAATAATTTGATTATGTGAGAGGCGATTCATCATGTTTTGCTGGTTATTTGGATTCCATTGCAAGATTTCCTCTCTTTTACAAAAGAAAACTCCTCACTGAAATTAATACTTTAAAAAAGTCAAATGCTAGAGGCACTGGTAGGTTTGTTGTTAGCATTTCACTGACTGACTTGTGAAAATTCAGCAACGGCGGCAACTGTCCCGGCTCTGGGAAGCTCAACCCCATGTAGACAGAGTCGCAGACGTTTCTGATGATGAAATAGTCATTATAATATGATAACATACAGCAACTTTGGCCAAAAACACATGGTGTTTTTAATGACTCGTCCTTCCTCCCACTTCTGAGTACACGCATAGAGGAATAGAATTGTTTGGACCACAGCTGTCACTTAAGGCAGAGGGCAGAGGAAGTCGAGGGCTGTTAGAGGCATCTTATCTGATTGATAAGAAATGTAGATGGGCCTAACCATGTGTATCTTTCCCTGACATATTCTCACGGCTTCTGTGAGTCATGCCTGACTGTTGACCACTCAACTCTGCCTGTACAGCTGTGTAGTCTTAGGCAAGACACCCAATGTCTCTGATTTCTCTTTAGAATCATTGTATGGACTAGAGGTAATATGAATACACAGAGCAAATGGTAGTCATTAATATTACTTCTGCTATGACTGTTGTTTTTCTGACTCACTGATAACACATTCTTTAGCAGCGTTTCCTTTTGTTTTTCCTTAAGCATGTCCTGTAATCAAAGAGTCTGTAACTAAACCAAGTTCTCAACAAAGAGAAGTAACTTGCTGATGCATGCACCTTTGTTGTCTTAGGAAACTTTTCAGCATCTTAGAATCAATAGGAGCTGAAACCACTTTTGGGTTACATGTGATGAAATGCGTCTACCGTGATGTGAATACTTAATACTGTTGGTGGTGAGAGATTCGGTCAAATTGAGTGCTAATGGGCTTTAGGTCATGAGGTTGGTTGCTGTTCATTTGGCATCATGGTCAAATTTTGTATCTCAAATTCCAGTAGCTGTCGGGATGGGAGAAACCAGATAAGAGTGTATGGCTGGACCAGCACAAGCCATTTATTCGACAAATGTTCATAGCATACAAGGTGCCAGGGGTTAGGCAAGTAGTTGAGTGTACAAGTGTGAACTAGACCCAGAGCCTGACAGCAGAGAGTTTACAGCAGTCTAATTGGAAGGTGGGAAACTGAAACAGAGCTGTCAACAGGCCACTAAAACATGCAAAGTTCAAACCCTGTTCACAAATGGAGACATTTTTGAAAATAGCTAAGAGAAAGAGATTAGAAAGGAAAACAGAGAAAGGAGGGAGGGTATCCGCACACACACGTGTAGGATACTCTGGGAAGAGTCTTGTGAGCAGGTATCGGGAGATGCCCTGACAGATCATTCTTGTCCCTGAAAAGCAGTTTGGGTGCCAGTGTAGCAGTTGGTCTGAAGCTTCGCCATGCAGAGAAAGCAAGGGATAAGTCACCTGACATGCCCACTCACTTTTCAGGTAAATAGGATGATTTCTTTGAAGCAACTTGCTGCTTCTTCAGTGTAACTATAAACCTTATGATCCCAGGTATAATGAGAGGCTGGGAGGTGGAGCAGCTGAGTGGACAGAGTTGATGGAGACGTATTTCTTACCCTGGTAGGGTGGACTGGGCAGGGACAGGGCTCGGCGTACAGCCGGACAGGCCGGCCCATGTCTTAGCTCTCCCACTGCCATCCTGAGAAAAGTTGCTCAATCTCTGTGAGCCTCTTTCTTCATCTGTAAAACAGGGGAAAAGAACAGTAGCTTCCATCCAGAGTTCTCTGGAGAATTAAGTGAGATAATGCGTGTGGAGCGCATCGCGTTGGCTGTTATTATGACAGATTCTGCTTTGAAAGGGATGGCGAAAGTGCAAGGGGAGAACTAAGACCCCAGATCTTCGCCTCCGTGTCCAGGCTCTGTACACATTCAGGGCTGAGTCACTGACTTGCCTTTCAGCACCTGTTTCCAATAAAATAGAGACCCTGGAACACCTCCAGTTGGTGCACTAACTGTTCGTTTCCACCCTTCATGCTGGATAATCACTTCGTTTCCTTTGAAATATTTTTCAAGTCCAGATGAATGCTTTATAGTTTGGCCATAAGAAAACCATAAATTGCATCACTTTACAAATTGTCTCCTTTGACAACACCAGGTGGTGCTGGGAATCAAGTCATTCATCAGCAAGTTATCAGGTTAAAACTTTTCCTTCCCGGGCATTCTTGTATGCTTTCTCCAATCTTTTATTTGTTAATCTCATCTGGTAAGACACAGTGGAAGGTATGTGCAGGTCTCATAGCTGCTCACAGAAATAGATTCAAGATGTGATTATTCAGCAACGTGTGATTCAAATCCCAAGTACATCAAATTATCGACTCTTAGATTCAAAAGGGGATTAATCTATTTAAATGGTTCCAAATCTGTTTCACAGAATATCATTTTTTTTTTAGATGGGGACAGATTTCTGTGAAAAATATTCCAAGCACATTTTGGAAATGCTATGTATAATTTTTCGTATTTGGAAATTCTCAATACACATTATCATAAGAAAGCCTGAAAAATTCAGCAGTAGCCTGTTTAAACTTTTCAATTGTTTTCAAACTAATTTGACCATAGATTATCCCCTCCTTTTAACAGAACACATGTTAACATTGATAAGGATAAGTGTCTTTTAGGATGTAGTTTTGGAAACGTTATGTAGGGACAAGGGCTTAGGTCTCCTGTTTTCTATTCTCGTGCGGGTTTCATTCCACTGTGATGTCTTGGAAGTACCTTCTCGATGCTGGTGGGATAGTTCTAGTGACGTTTCTTCCCCTCCAGGTGTTATATCACGTTGGCTCAAGCTCTAGGAATGAGCATGGGAGGAGCCCCTGCTGGACCTGCAGGAACAGGCAAAACAGAAACTACCAAAGACATGGGACGATGTCTCGGAAAATATGTTGTAGTTTTCAATTGTTCAGACCAGATGGATTTCCGAGGACTTGGACGGATTTTTAAAGGTTCGTGTTATATATTTTTAAAATTAATTTATTTTTAATCTAATGAGAAATTTCAGCTAAGGTGGAATATCTTTTTGATATTTATTTTTCATCAATTGGCTGCCTTTTAGGGTCATTTTTCAACTTTGTAAAACATTTTGGAAAATCTTTAATCTTGCCAGTGTTGTGTAGATCAAATGTTAGTATCACTTGCCTTTTGTGATGTTCCTTTATCACTGAATGTTGGGTGTTTACAGATAAAGTGCCAAATTGTGAGCTGTTTTGGGTTGCTCGATGCATAATGTATTTGTTCAACTTTATTTTTGAACAAACCTATATCTGGCTTGTTTTGGCAGCTTCATTATGTCCTTTTCCTTGGCTTTCCAAAATTGTATACTAATTGGATTTTCTATTTAATTTCCTTTCTAAGGACTGGCACAGTCTGGATCCTGGGGTTGTTTTGATGAATTTAACCGTATTGATCTACCAGTTCTGTCAGTTGCAGCCCAGCAAATTTCCATTATTCTGACGTGTAAAAAGGAGCATAAAAAATCTTTTATTTTTACTGATGGAGATACTGTGACTATGAACCCTGAATTTGGGCTTTTTCTAACCATGGTAAGGAGATGCCTGAAAAGCTACTTAATTTCAGCTTTATCACAGTCTTCATACATCTCCCTGGTTATATGTCATCCCTTGTCCATGAATGGAAACTGGGATTGTAATTTTCCCTCTTGTGTGAAAACCTGAAGTATTAAACAAAGATCATATTAATACCTCACAGCTTGTTCTATCCAGGTGAGAGGAGAGTGAGATGTGGGAGTGAGATCTCTGGTTGTCATTCCAGGTTTGTTGTGTGTATATCACGAATCTTCTGATATCATGCTAACATCTGCTTGTTGGACCATGATCATATTGTTCACTCTTGGGTTGTATTTTCTGTTTAGAATCCCGGCTATGCCGGGCGGCAGGAACTCCCTGAAAACTTGAAGATTAACTTCCGCACGGTGGCCATGATGGTCCCCGACCGTCAGATAATTATAAGGGTGAAGTTGGCGAGTTGTGGCTTCATTGACAATGTTGTTCTGGCCAGGAAGTTTTTCACACTCTACAAATTGTGTGAGGAGCAGCTTTCTAAGCAGGTTTGTCATTCTGGAGGTCTCTGTACTAAGGCATATTTCATTTTGCTATTCAGTTAAATGTTCTCATTTTGAAAAATTGTAGACTGGACTTGTTGACAAAGTTCTTTATTGATACAAAGTAGGAAGGTGTATAATTATAAAATAATTGTATATGCATAATTTAATTGAGAAGTACATTTAAAGAAATTAATATTGACAGCATAGAAATGAAGTAAATACTACCCAAACTGATTTAAAAGCCAAAGAATTATGGATATTAATATTTGCTGCTTATTCTACCTATACATTCATTGTAATGTGATCATCCTGGTTTTTAGGAACCTCTCAATCATTTACTTTTCTCACTTCTTTTTTTTTTGTCAATAGATTTAGGGGGTACAATTGTTTTTTATTACATGGATAAATTGTATAAAGGTGAAGTCAGGGCTTTTAGTGTACCCATCACCAAAATCATGCACATTGTTCCTGATAAGTAATTTCTGATCCCTCACCCCCACTCCCACACTTCCCTATTCTTAGTTTTCAACAACCCTTATGCCTCTTTATGGTTGTATATACCCATTGTTTAGCTCCCACTTATAAGCGAGAACATGTGGTATTTGTCTTTCCATTCCTGAGATAGTCCACTTAGGGTAGTGGTCTCCAGTTCTATCCAACTTGCTGCAAAAGACATTATTTCATTCTTTTTTATGGCTGAGTAGTATTCCATGGTATATATATACTGTATTTCCTTTATCTACTCCTTAGTTGATGGGCACTTAGGTTGATTCCATAGCTTTGAAAATTTATTATTATATGCCACATTTATTATTACACAGTGTCTGTGGATCAGGAGTCAGCTTAACTTGGGTCCTGTCGTTAGTGTCTAACAAGGCTGTAATCAAGGTCTTGGCTGAGGTTGTGGTTTCATCTGATGCTTGACTGGGAATGATCTACTTCCAAGCTCACTGTGTTGTTGGCAGAATCCTGTTCCTGGAGGTTTTAAGACTGAGGGCTTTGATATCTTGCTGGCTGTTGTCTAGAGGCACCCACCTTCAGTTCCTACAGGCCATGTGAGTTCTTTGCAACATGGGATTCCCTGATGTGGCCACTTGCTTTCTCAAAGTTAGCAAGAAAAGAGGTTCCAGCAAGAAGAGTGCTGCAATCTTATGTAATATGACCACATAATCATGTTCATGTGATCACATGCAACCTATCATCTCTATTGTATTCTAGTAGAAGCAAATCACAGGTTCTGCCTACTCTTAAGGTGATAAGATCCTGCAAGTACATGAACACCAGGAAGTGGGCATCATGCCACAATTTTCTAGGACATTCAAATAAAATTACTGAAAGCCTATGCTAAATGATGACATGTTGCAATAAACGTAAGAATATAACATGAATATCCTGCAACCCATATTCACAAGGTCATTGTGAATAAAATGAGTTGATGTGTACAAAACAATTGGTCCCATACTGATCTCTTGATGAACATTCTGTGACTCTTCCTTCATGCCCACAGATTTAACTCAGAGTCCAATTCTGATAGGAAGTTTTCCTATGATTAATTTTACCCACCAACACTTGTTACTTATATGCAAATTTATTCATATTTTTACTTAATTATCTTTATTAGAATTTAAATTTCCTGATGGTAAGAACTCAATGTAAATATTTTTATGTGCTTCATCTTCCAAATGACTAGTATTAAGTGAGGCATACTGGTCCCAATCACCTTATCAGATAAATGTTTTGTTTTTGTTTTTGTTTCTCTATAGGTATTTTTTAATGTGGTAAAAACATATAACATTAAATTTACCATTTCAACCATTTTTAAGTGTACAGTTCAGTAGTGTTAAGTATATTTACAATGTTGTAAAGCAGATTTTCATAACTTTTTCATCTTGAAAAACTGAAACTGTATACCCACCAAACCAGTGGTCCCCAACCTTTTTGGTACCAGAACTGGTTTCATGGAAGACAATTTTTCCACAGATGGGGAAGGGGGAGAAGAGCGGGGAGCTCAGGCAGGGATGTAGGTGATGGGGAGCTGCTGTAAATACCAATGAAGCTTCACTCGCTCGCCTGCAGCTCACCTTCTGCTGTGTGGTCTCATTTCTGTTTCTAAGAATTTGACTACTTTAGATACCTTATATGAGTGATATCATACAGTGTTTGTCTTCTTGTGCCTGACATATTTTACTTAGCATAATGTCCTCAAGGTTCATTCATGTTGCAACATGTGATAGGATTTCCTTCCTTTTTATGGTTAAATAGTATTCCATTATACGGATATGCCACATTTTGTTTATCCCTTTGTCTATCAATAGATGTTTGGGTTGCTTCCCCCTCTTGGCTATTGTGAATGGTGCTGCTGTGAACATGGGTATGCAAATATCTCCTTGAGACCCTGTTTTCAATGCTTTTGGATATATTCCCAGAAGTGGGATTACTGGATTTTATGGTAGTTGTATTTTAATACCATTTAATTTTTTGAGGAACAGCCGTACTGTTTTCCACAGTGATTGGATGATTGGATTTTAATTATTACTTTATGTTAACATATGCTGAAATTTGGCATGATTGAGCTTTTATAAATATACAGCAAGGGAAGGATGAAGCTGGGGGCTCAGCTTCCTGATTTATCCTTCTTCTTCCTCCCCCAGGTAATCCGGATGTATAGCCGCTTTTCTTCCTCAAAAGGCATCTATCTATCTCTATGTAGACATATATGAGACAGTCATGAGTGAGGTCCCAGTTTAATTCTGGTTCTGAATTTGAATTTTAGCTTTAGAGATATGAGCAAATTTCCTTATGTATGATTGATTAAGAAGAAGCTCAAAGGGACATTTGTACTCCAAGAGGAAATTAATTCCTTTTCCCCTGTCAAGCTACGTCAGTTAGTTCTGATCCAAGGGCTTAAGCTAATGACGGTGGATGGGAGGAAGCTTTTGGATATTCTCTATTTGCTCAAATGGTATATCTATAAAGAAATTTATTGTACCATTGGCAATGAGTTATCTAAAGGAAAACCAGCATTTATTCATTATTGTGAATAGGACTTCTATCAAATTCATATAGTTCCCATGAGTAGGTTAAGATTGAAAATAAGCCAAGTATGTTCAAATTCTTCAGGTACATTATGACTTTGGTCTGCGTAACATTCTGTCAGTACTCCGGACCTTGGGAGCAGCAAAAAGAACCAACCCCACAGATACGGAATCCACAATTGTCATGCGTGTACTACGAGACATGAATCTTTCTAAACTGGTAAGATTCATGGATGGAAATGTTCCACCCACTTAAATATCAGTTCAACTAACTAAGCACAAATGAGACTTAGAAATATTTATTTAAAATGCCTAATTATCAGACCAAGTGCGAAAAGCATAACTTTAAATTATACTTTTTCAGAAAATCTTTTTGTAATGAGTCCTATCTACTCCAAAATGTGCCTATTTTAATGGAATTGGAGTGGATTTCAAAAAAATCCTCATGTGAAGGTTCTAAATTCTTTGAATCATTTTTGTATTTTAGAACTAAAATCTCATCTTTAAAAAGTCTGTAGAGGCTGGTAGGAAATTGTATGCAAACTTTATAGCTATGTAATAATTTCACACTCTCGTTTCATAGTAGAGACTGATAATCAATGTCCAATATCAATGACTCTATTTACAGGGCAACAAAATAATATATTTTTATTTCAAAATAAAAGTATGAACCAAGTTCCAATTCATAAATTTGTTAACTATTTCTCACTTAAAAATTCTTTTTAATTTAAGTTAGAAATTGTGGACTGTAACGTATCTCCCTAAACTGGCTATTTTATGGAAGGATTATCATGACGGCAGTATTTTATTCCCTTCCATTTTCTTGCTTTCTCTTTTCTTTTTCCTTTTCTCCCCTTCTTTAAAATTTTTTTTTAAATAATAACTTACAGGAAAGATGAGGAAAATATTAGTCAACTTCAATGAAGGTGGTATTTTATTTATTAATGGTCACATTGAAATAACCTGGACTGTGTCAGGCATTTTCAACTTATTTGTACCTTGCTATGTTTGTACCAGAATAATTGGTCAGATTTCCCATTGTTTCTTTTTTAGATTGATGAGGATGAACCCTTATTTTTGAGTTTGATTGAAGATCTTTTCCCAAATATTCTTCTGGACAAGGCTGGTTACCCTGAGCTGGAAACAGCAATTAGCAGACAGGTAATAATATATTTCATGGGGCAGCATCCTCCGAATCGAATGGGAATTAGGTGGTGCTGCTGTGGTCCAAACCTGTGGGTTCCACAAACAACACTGAGGATGCAAGGAGACTGATAGAACTCCCCCTGCCCTGGGGTCTCCTCCTGTCACACAACCACATGTCCAGTTGGTCAAGTGCAAGTGGCCTGGTTATTGAGAGAAACCACCCACACCAGATTTGGAAATGAAATGCAATTGCAGTGCAGCTGGCTACCTTGCCCGAGCTCGGCTTGGCTCTGCCTTCGCCCTGGCATTTGTTGCGTTGCCTTATCCTCAGACTCCTGACTCTGAGCGTTATTAGTAGTGATCTCATGTGGCTTCTGGGTTATTATTCTTTTTTCCCCTGGGCACTTGTAGTTTCTTCTTTAGGCTCCAGGGCTGGGGGGATCCACCGTGTGTATTTATCATTAGGTATATGGACTTCTCATAATACTTGGTGCAGCTTTAACTTTTTATAGTCTTCCTAGGAATGAAAATAAATCATGTGAAACTTGTGCCTCATTTGCCTTTTCTATGAAGAAGAATTTGGGAAAAAAATCTTGTTTTATAGAAGTGGTGATTAACTCATATTTATAAACTACATTTAATTTCCTTGAAAATATTTGTAATAAAAATCAAACGTAGTATTTAATGTATATTTTGCTTAAAAAATCAATATATAAAAGTCTGAATTTCCCAGTCAGGTAAAAGTGATAATGTTTTCTGTAAATGGTTTCTTTATCTTTTGGCTAAACTAATTGTATCACTACCTAAAAAGGTAAGTATTAAGTAATTTATAGAATGACTTACATTAGTAATTTGTAGCATATAAAAAATCTGATGAGCAAATACATAACATAAAGTGATAGATATATGGATTATTATCCAAAATTATTTAAGTAAAATTAAAACCATTGTGTTTGGTGAGTTCAAGCATGGCACAGTGGTTAAGCACATATACCATGGAGTTGAATTTCTTGGGCTCAAATCCACATTTGATAACTTTACAAGTTGATCAACTTGGGAAACTGCTTAGTCACTCCGTGCCTCAATTGCCTTATCTGTAAAACGAAGGTATTGATAGTACCATTTTCATCATGTTATTAAGAAGATTAATCTTAGAATAGTGTTTTCCACAGAGTAACTTCCACACATATTAACAGATAAAAACTATGCAGTAGACTTACAAAGATAGCTTGAAATTTATACAGAGTTCCAATCAACCTGGTGTGCTATCAGATTTTCCAGTTATATGTATCATCTTATAAATTAAAAATGTAAGATACATTTTGCCATTTGGATCTTTATTTTTAAGTTGATCCTCAGATGCGCATTCAATAAAATGTTAATGTAAATGTATTCAATTCCCAAAGACAAATGCAGCTGTTTCTTATTAGCTTGGGATAACATTTAGATTATGTTCAGCCTGATTTTGTCTATGTAAATATGTATTTTTCATGAGGTATTTTTTATTATGGTAAAATGTATAACATCAGACTTACTATTTTGACCCTTTTTAAGCGTACAGTTCAGTGGCTTTAAGCGCATTCAGATTTTTGAGCAACCGTCATCACCATCCATCTTCAGAACTTTTTTCATCTTCCCAAATTGAAACTCTGTATTTATTAAACAACAAATCCCCCTCCCTATATTCCTGTGTATTTTTTTTTAGCACAATATTAAATCCAGATTGTCATCGATGTGTTCCAATGTGGGGGTTTTGTTATGTTTTCAGGTTGAAGAAGCTGGTTTAATCAATCACCCTCCTTGGAAACTGAAAGTCATTCAGCTGTTCGAAACGCAGAGGGTGAGGCATGGAATGATGGCCCTGGGGCCCAGTGGGGCAGGGAAGACCACCTGCATCCACACCTTGATGAAAGCCATGACAGGTATGGGGCAGCCAATCTCATTGCCTTGGGGGGCACATTTAAATAGTTGTGATGCATGTACCTGCTCAAGAGGGACACAAAGGCAGATACATTAATATATTTTTATAGGAGGGAATGCCTCTTGACTTATTATTGGGGATGTTTTAGAGATAACCTATTGCATAGATGCACCAGAGAGAAAAAAAAATGTTTTCAAGTGAGTTTTTGCTCTGTGCTATATGTTTTACATAAGTTATGTCATTTAATTTTCATAATGATCTTGAGATTTGGCTATAATTATCCCAATTTTGTAAAAAAATCAAGGCTCAACTTCAGAAATGCCCAAAGTCACAAACATGGTATGTGATGGGACTCAGAGTTAAGGTCAGGACCCACTAACAAAAAAACCCAGAGTTTTATCAATTTGCTAAGCTATTTACCATTAAATAAAAAATGCAACATGCTATCTCCCAATAAACATAAAATAATTCCAATCCCAACTCTTAAATTCTATGTGCTGAAATCATCCTAATGATAAATCATCTTCCCACCTGGAATCAGATATTTTTCTGGTGAAGTTAAATAAACACATTTCCTTTC
Source organism: Indri indri (assembly GCA_004363605.1). Lineage (NCBI taxonomy): Eukaryota > Metazoa > Chordata > Mammalia > Primates > Indriidae > Indri > Indri indri. The sequence goes on from RJWJ010011062.1 coordinate 11,758, forward strand.
CAGAGGTCCTCAAGCCTTACCTTATAAGGTCATCCAAGGATAATGGGCATTTCCACTCTCATAATTATTCTTGTATTTTCTGGTTCGATCAGACATTGGACACTCTCTTCCTAAAAATAACAGCAGCCCTTAGCCATGGCAGAGTTGAGTTTCAAAATGTCAGAACTTTGGCTGTTGGAGTACAAAATATATAGTGCCACAGGGAAAAAGTGGTTGGTTGGGTTTTCAGTCAGCTCATGGAACCCTGGTGCACTGCTACTGGTGCAATTCTGGTATGTTAGTGGTTGCCAGAGATTTCCCTGCACATGTTGGATTTAGTCTCTGTTTGCTCAGGCACTGGATGAAGTGAATTCTGCCTATCAGGTCTCTATCAGGGGTTCCTCAGACTGAGTTACACTATGCTTTCAGCCAGCACCTACCTGCACCGAAACTGAGAACTCACACCTGCAAGACTTATCACATGTTTTTTTTTTTTTTTCATATATGGTATTAAGATCCTGTTATGGGATTTTTATGTTTTTAAATAATTGTTTTCCCTCTCAAATTATGCTTAATATATCTTTGCCGCAGTCATGAAACTTTTGTTGACAATAAACTACAAATGCACCTGGTATAATGACTTAAACAAAATGAGTACTAAGTATTAAACAATACAGATACATTATGTATAATATGTCTAAATAATGTAATCCATATGGCATCACTGATTTTGGATAAGTTCCTTGCAAAGATGAATTAATCATTAGACTATTTGCTGCTTATTAACTTGTTCTTGGCTTTAGTATACAGGGCAAACATTTCTGTTAAGTAACACATTGTTTCTTGCTGAAAACTTTAATAATCCAAAAGATTGAGAAGATAATTGGGTTGAACTTCTACTAAATAAGTACAAAACTCATGTATGGTATTTGTTCCTTGATTCATCATATATATGATCATCAAATGTCTTTATATTTGGTACCTTGAGGGTCTGTCAGGTTCCGTACTAGAAGCAGGCAAGCAGGTATGAAAAGCATGGCTGTGTTTCAAGGATTGTGAAGTGCAGAGAGCGACAAAATTGTAATTCAGCATGGAATTGCTGTAAGGAAGGCTTGGACAATTACGCTGTGAGTAGAAGGGAAGGAGATCAGAAATTCTCTAAGGAATTATAGAATGGTGTGTGGATCAGGCATTACTGCATCTGAAGCTTGAAGTTTGAGTAGCAGATTGATAAAAAGCATTCTTAGCAGGAAGAGCCGCCTATGCAGGAAGAAGGGATTGGAGGGAACCTAATATATTCAAGGAAGTGCTTTGGCATGGACGAAATGCAATTGGTGTGTGGGGTGTGGGTGGGGCAATGAGGCTGCATGTGGAGGTGTAGCAGATGCCACTGGCGCCCAGTGCCATGCCCCTTTGACTCTCCCCTGCTGTAGATGTGTCTGTGTTGGGCAGTCCCTTCTGCTCCAAGCTCCAGCAATATCTCCCATCTTTCCTGCCTTAGGATTTTGCTTGAAGCCAGGGACTGGCTCAGCGTGGAAGTAGGGCTTAGGTTGAGATTAAGGTCCCTGAAGCAGCCATACCCTCACCCAATGGGGGAGAAGAGTTGATGGCAAAATTCCTGCCTTCTGTCTTTCAGAAAGACATGACATCTATGCCCAGCTCAGCAATGCACCCTTTATTGGCTTTCTTTTCTTTCCTGCCTCACTCTTTCTGTCCTCTCACTCCAAATTTCCAGCACCCTTGTCTTTGTCTCGGGTTCTGCTTTCAAGAGAATCTAAATTAGGACAGGAAAGTGTGCCATCAGGAGCTTTGTAGGTCATGCTGAATACCTACGATTTATTCTGTAGGTGACAGGAAGCCCAGTGATTGGGGATTGGCACGATCACCTTTGTGTGTAGAAAACCATCCTGGGGCCACATGGAGAACAGATTGGTGGGCGGGAGGGGTGGTCTTAAGTCCATAAGGAGGTGACAGCAAGAAAAGGGTGCCCACTCTAGGGCAGAGTACACGAAGGTGCAGTGAGCAGGACTGAGTCGTGAAATGCTCAGGAGGAGAATCAAGGGGAATTAGTTCAACCAACATTGTGAAAGTCAAGCATTTTTTGTTTCTTTGAGTATGCTTGTAAAAATGCTATGGCATTTTAAATGAAAATGATGAGATTCTACCTACTATCACAATGAAATAATTTTTGATAGTTTTTCTGGTATGGGCAAGCAGATAAAGTCCAATTTTCACCTATTTGTGAACTGTCATACACAGTGTCATAGGACAGTGGACTGTTATACACTTTAAGACTTTACTGGCCTTTTGTAAAATGTGATTAGATTAAAAAATTAGTGTTGCCAGAGTCTTGTAGATATCATCTATTGCAAAAGCTGAATAGTGGCTAAGTGAACTTTCATAACCATGAATTTTTACAAATAATTACTCTGATTATTTTTGTGATTTCTAAAAAGGCAAAATGTGATCTTATTTTCTAAATGGGTATTTTAGGATTCTCCAGAGAAACAGAACCAGAAACACACATGTCTGTGTGTGTGTGTGTGTGTGTGTGTGTACAAGTATATGGGTATATATGGGGGTTTATTATGAGTAATTGGCTTGTGTGATTATGGAGGCCAAAAAGTCCCACAATCTTCATCTTCATGCTGGAGACCCAGGAAAGATGATGGTGTAATTCAGTCTGAGTCCCCGGCCCGAGAACGAGGAGAGCCAATGGCGTAGATTCCAATTTGAGGGCTGTAGAAGATGTGATGAAATGTTCCAGCTGAAACACACGGGCAGGGAAAAAAGGGGCAAATTCTTCCTTCCTCTGTCTATTGTTCTATTGGGGCCTCAATGCACTGGATGACACCCACCTACCTTGGGGAGGGCACTCTACTGAGTCCACAGATTCCAATGCTAGTCTTATCTGGAAACACCCGCATAGTCACACCCGGAAATAATGTTTAATCTGAGCACGCTGTGGCCAGCCAAGTTAACTGTTGCAATGGGGTTTAATGTAACATCTTTTCTCATGTGTATATGTATGTGTTTGTTGATCTATCACACAGTAAGTACCATTTTAGCATTCATTTTTATGATTTTATAATGTAAATCTTATTCTTCCCTCTTCTGCTCATTAGCCACGGTTATGTGCAGAATCTCAGCCCATTTAAGAGTAGGTAACATTTAAAAGATTTGAATACATTTCTTGAGTTTGGCCATAAAAGAACTGGTCCTTGATTCATACAAAATTCATTTAGCTTATCTTTTTCAAGGTGAGCAAGAAAACATATCAGCAAGTCAAAGCTGATAATGGAGAGAATGAGGCCTCTTCTAGGTCATATTTCAGGCACAAGATTTAATCTAATATTCTGTAAACCAAAGATTTTTCGAGCTGTGAAATTTAGAGAATTTCTATATTATATTAGTACCCTCCAGCATGGTATCCTTTTTCTCCCCTAAGTAATATGCAATTTTTTATTACAGAAGATACAAAAGTGCTTTAGTCAATAAAGTATAATGAGGCTAATTAGATAAGTTGGAATGAAGTAAGACATTTTCAGTGTAATTTTGCATTTTTTATATTTTGAGCACCTGCTGACAGAACGTCACAAATTAGTGCAATATTGCTTACTGATGGTTCACTCCACATCTGAGATATGTAAAATTTGGATTTACTTGGTATAGATTGTGGAAAACCACACCGGGAAATGAGGATGAATCCCAAAGCAGTTACTGCCCCACAGATGTTTGGTCGGCTCGATGTGGCTACAAATGACTGGACCGATGGGATATTTTCTACCCTTTGGAGGAAAACATTGAGAGCAAAGAAAGGTAGAAGATAAACCACAAGTATTATTTTTGACATGTACTTCTAAATAAAATTCTTGCTGGCTGTATTGAATTAGTAAACAACTGTATTCTCCATATAAAATCTTAACCAAGACTAAGAAGTCGTAAATGAGAATGGTATTTGTGAATGTTGAAACAGCGAAATTATTAGTTAGCATATTTTAAATCCCCCCTTTTTGGAAAAATTTTTTGAAAGAATATTGCTGCACCTGGTGATATCTTAGAATAAAATAGATGGAAAAAGCTGTTAAGGAAAATTGATAGTATTGAGTAAGGTGATTTTACCATAACCATTTTCACTGAATATTTTACAAATGTTACTCTTGTTAAAGTACAGACTATTTTTAAAAAACTGATTCCCCTATAAAATTATAGGAGAAAATGGGTTTGGAATTCTCTAGGGAGAAAATCGTATATATCAAAAATGAAGTTCTACATTGAACTAACATTATTCTGTGTGGATGGACACTGGTGTTTGGTTGTTTAAACAAACTTGTTAAGAGGTAGCGGTTCAATCTGAATAGCCTCTCGCTTACAAACTCTGTCAATGGAACACAATGTTCCCAGAATATAAACTCAGAGGGAAGAAGTGATAACACCTCCACTCTCATTGTGTTTTTTCACTCCTGAGTGAGGAGGAGAAAGGCACAGTGAATACAATTGCAGCGAGAAAGAACAACACAGGAGAGGGAGGAGATATTTGGGTCTCCTTCCTGGGTCTACCATTTGGGCAACCATGTTATACAGAAAAATGTTTAAGGTAGCTCCATTGAAGTGCTTACTTAAAGAATGTAGCTGGTCAACGTAACATTCATTGTCAGAAGACAAATGAAAACACTTAATTTCTAAAGTGTGCTCGTATTAGAAATTGTTGTTCTATTGGAAAAGAAATCAAATTTTGCTTGTGATTTGTTCCAGTTAATCCAATGTAATCACAGACCCAATTACCAAATGTTACCTCAAAGAATAGGAGCTCAGAGAGGTTTTTTTCCTTTCCCCATAAAAAAGGCAACATATGCTTTTTGTTTCAAAGTGACTGGTGATTAGATCACCATTTTACTTGAATTGCTAGTTGAATGAGCTTGATTAGGATTTTCAAAGCATTTTGTTTGAAATAGACTCTGCCACAGTTATTGCAAAGAAAAATTCAATCTACAAACTTGGTCATGGTGTTGGTGAGTAAGAGAAACTAGTAGTTAAGAAATTAAGAGGACCATTACTATTAAATCAAATACCTAAATTTATCATAGCATTCTTGTTGGAGCATTCTGCTGATGTTTGTCATGTTCTCTACCTCCAAATAATCTCCTTAAATGACTCCTGTCAGGTTTTGTCCACAGTGTCCCTCTCTGGATTGCTCTATAAGGGACACTTATGACCTCCAGCTTGTCAAATACAAATTTCCAATTCTCAGTCCAGTCCTGCTCTCAGAAGCATCGGCACAATTGGTCACACACCTTCTTGAAACCCTCTGTCACTTGGCTTCAGGGATTCCTCCTCCTGTTAGCTCTTTTCCCACCTCTGCTTCCTGGAGAGGTCTGGAAGGAGAAGGAGTCTGCAAAGGGGACCATGTCGGGAGTCTAAAGGTTATGACACCTCTGTCTTCAGACCTCCTGTCTCTTTCTCTACACTTATTACCTAGAAGAAACTTCCTCAGTCCCATGGCTTTAAATTTCAACTCTGTGCTAATGGATTTCACATTTTATTATTTTATTTTATTTTTTTATTTCAGCATATTACCAGGGTGCAAATGTTTAGGTTACATATATTGCCTTTGCCCTGCCTGAGTCAGAGCTACAAGTCAATGCATGAGTGGATTAATAAAATGTGGTATATGTATACCATGGAGTTCTACTCAGCCACAAAAAACAATGGTGATCTAGCACCTCTTGCATTACCCTGGATGGAGCTGGAGCCCATTCTACTAAGTATCACAAGAATGGAAAAACAGGCTTTCACGTTTTAATCTCCAGCTCTGACTTCTGCCCTGAATTCCCAGCTCAACAATTCTACTGGGATCTCTGTTGGACACCTCAGACTTAAAATGAGCAAACCAGAGTAGATGCCATAGCTCTGTCTTTCCTACTGCACTCACATACCTTTCCCTTCCTCTTTTCAGCTTTCTTACTGTTCCTAGAACATGGTCACCTTAGTCAGGCTGGCTGCTGTCACAAAGTGCCATAGCCTCAGTGGCTTATAAGCTATAGACATTTGTTTCTCACAGTTCTGGAGGCTGAAAGTCTGACATCAGGGTGCCAGCATGGTTGGGTTCTGGTGAGGACCTTCTTCTAGGTTCCAGCTGACTTCTCACTGTGTTCTCACATAGCGGAACTTCAAGGGAGCTCACTGATGTCTCCGTATAAAGGCACTCATTCCATTCCAGAGGGTTCCATCCTCATGACTAATCACTTCTCATATGCACACCTCCTAATACCCAAATAAACACCTTGGAGATTAAGGTTTCCATATATGAATTTTGAGGGAACATAAACATTCAGACCATTGTATTACCCTAAGCTTGTGCCTGCATCAGGGTCTTTGCACTTTCTATTCCCACTGTCTGGAAAATTCTACCTGTGGATCTTCACATCACTTCATCCTCCTTCTGGAATAACTCATTGACCACCTTACCCCATGCTGTTATCCTGCTTAATTTTTCTAATCTTATACATTTTTTATTTGTTTGCTCATCATCTCCACTACTTAGAATGTAAGCTCTGTGAAGGCAGAACATTGTCTTATTTGCCAAAGTATCCTTAGCCCCAAGAACAGAGCTCACATAGAAGGTGTTCAATGAATATTTGTCCAATGAACGAATGACTTTTTGATTTGATTATGGGCCTTAAACAACTGCTATATAAAGAACTTAAAAAGTCCTATGTGATGAAATAAGGTAATCATTTAGATCAAAGCTTAATTTAAAAATTAATGGGAATCACATCAAATTATGATATATGCATATGTGTGTATGTATGCTTTCTTCCCCCTTTGGTGGGGTATTCTAGGGGAACATATCTGGATAGTTCTTGATGGTCCAGTAGATGCCATCTGGATTGAAAATCTGAATTCCGTTTTGGATGATAACAAAACTCTAACCCTTGCCAATGGTGATCGCATTCCCATGTCTCCAAACTGCAAGATTGTTTTCGAGCCTCATAACATTGACAATGCTTCTCCTGCTACGGTCTCAAGAAATGGAATGGTTTTCATGAGCTCTTCTATCCTTGATTGGAGTCCTATTCTTGAGGTATAATTGAATCCTTCTTTTGTATAATTAAAAAGGAAAACAGATCCTTCAGCATTCTTGTAATGTGAATGCCAATTTTTTTTGCAGATGGCAATGTAATTGCTTTTTTATGCTAATGTTTATGGAAGATCCTTGAATGCATTGGGATATTCAAACCCTGATTGCTCCTAACAGGTTTCCTCAGTACTCTTCTAATCACTTTAAAACTGGGCTTTCCAACCCATGGGTTGGTTGTAGAGTAATTGCCAGACCTGTATGAATCAATAATTTCACCAAACTGTGTCTGAGGGCTGAATAAGTAAAATTTAATTTGATCACTTTGGGGATTCATGACATTTTTAAAAGGTACTCATTCAGATAAAGTTTGGGAACAACCATCTTAGAATATTAACTTGAAGATAGTTTATTAAAATTGCATATAAGGAATTTTTATGAGATTCAGTAGTCATAATATTAGTTTTAAGTTTGTATGTGGAAATAATATTTCAGATAATATCTCTTCAAGTTATGATCAGGTATATTATTACCACCAATATATTCTAGAATATATTGGTTAGAATTATAATTAAATACCTTGAATACTTAGGTATTTTACTAAATAAATGTTATAATGTAAGGCAGAAAGCTTATTAGATTAGCCATGTGGAAAATCTTTTGTGACATAGTTTGCCAAATTTATTATTTTCATTTACATAAGCTTTTTGAAGATGTTTTTGATTGAAAACTTGTGAATTCGTAATTTAAATAAAGCAGATGTTTATTTTATATTGCCATTATATTTTTGTACTTTTATTTCTATATGGAGCTATCCTAACTTTTTATTAGTGTATTTCCGGAATTTACACAACTTTGGGTCGCAAAAGGGTTTTGATTTGGTATGAAAATGTGAGGAAAGAGAGGATTATACAGCAAAATGATACTGACATATAGTTGAATGTGTCACTAAAAATACTTAGAAAGGTTTCAGATTTCACAGTGAAATGATCCATTCATTAAGGAGAATAAAAGCAGAGGGTTTCAACCCTGACTTGCAAAAGTAATCACCAATGGCAGTTATTTAAAATACAGAAGATTGGGTCACACTCCAATTCAACTAAATTAGGATCACTGGGGAGGGGACCCAGGACATGTTTTTTTAAAGCACCACAACATTTTTTTCCACACAGGCAGGCTTAGTAACCACAGATACAGCAAGCTCCAAGTGAAAATGTATTTATGTGATTTTTCCAAAATACTTCAATTTTACAAAGGTTTTTGAAAAATACTTTTACATGATAAGCTAATGAATAGAGTTTGCTATTTACAAAATAATCTTACACTACAGTCTGTCCATATTGAGGCTGAATAACACCTTTACATTAATGCTACACCTACCTAAAATATTTTTATATGCTTTTAAATAGTGCAGTTTCTTCCTTGGTTAAGAAGAAACAAGACTCACGAAGAATCATATAGGAAATGTTTAGAGTGGTGCAAGGCAGCTCCGGGAGAGTTATTAGAGGGCAGAGCAATTGGAAAGTTGTATTAATGGGAATCTGTCAGCTCCGGGAAGGGAAGCCAAGCTGGTTACCTGCCCTAATGAATGTTGTTTTTTGGTTCCATCAACTCAAAAGTGCTGTGTTATGTTTTTGTCGAGGTGGAATCATGGTAAATTCATGAACTAATGAATAATTCAGAATCAACATTTTATTGCTTCATGTTCCAAGTCTCTAATTGTTTCCTGGAATATTCAGGTGAAGAACGAGCTGATCTCTTGACCCGAAGAGAACTTGCCTCACCTTAAGAAAATGTTGTGTATTTGGTATTTTGTTATGAACGACATGCACTTTCTTAATATTGGATTCCCAAAATGACTAAATTCTCCACTTTCATGAATACCCCTTGAATACTTTTCTACATTGTTTATTAATTAACTCAGAAGAAATAAAAGGAAACAACTAATTGTAGTAAATCTTGTTTTCCATTTTAAAAAATGAGTACGGATTTCCTTGTTCATCTTTTATTTTTTACTTTTTTCCCCCTAACTTATTCTTATATATGCTTCCACATGTCCTCCTAGCGTATTTTAACTGAGAGTCGAAGCCTATGTCTCTATCTTGGCTTCAAGTCCTGAGCGTATGCACAGTGTAGCAGCCGAACATGCAGATACTGGATTCACTCTCTGGGTTTGAATTCTGGCTCTGCCACCTGCCAGCTGTGGGAGCCTGAACAGGTCACCTGAACTCCCTGGGCCTCAGTTTCCTCATGCGTAAAAGGGGATAATAACAGTTCCTGCCTCATGGAGTTGTTTCGAGGATTAAATGAATTAATATGTGAAAGAATTTTAGCAAGGCCTGAAACATAGTATAAGTGCCATATAATCATTAGATATTAACATTGTTAATTGATATTTTTAAAACTGTTATCCCCAAATGGCCATTTTCCTGGTGTGCTATTAATGCACCAATCTGTGTACTAACAGGGTTTTCTTAAGAAACGCTCACCTCAGGAAGCTGAAATTCTTCGTCAGCTCTACGGGGAGTCTTTCCCGGACTTGTATCGCTTCAGTGTCCAGAACTTAGAATGCAAGATGGAGTTGCTGGAGGCCTTTGTAATCACGCAAAGCATTAACATGCTTCAGGGCCTGATTCCCTCCAAGGTAAATTGCTCGACTTTATAGAGAATTTCTCTCTTAGTAACTGAGCCATACGGAGTAAAAAGTTCAGTATTTGAAATTAGATTTGGTTAGCGCTATGGGGAAGGGGGAATGTTTCAAACGTGGACCCCACATATTTTGGCATTTTTTTCATATCTTTTTTTTTTTTTTTAACAAAGCAATGCATGGATTTGGAATTTCGTTGCAGGCTAACAAAGTCATGTCATAAGTATCCTTAACTTACTTTTCAAGCCAGCATGATATTCCTGGAGATCAGTTCCTCTCATTTGTTTCTCATTTTTACTCATCCTTTCCCTTGTTCTTGGGGAAAAACACTGTCCCTTTTCTATGTTTACTGTTTACTTTGGTTTGAGAATCAAGTAATTAAAAAAAAATGTTTCTTCCCCTCAGGAGCAAGGCGGGGAGGTCAGCGCCGAGCACCTGGGCAGACTGTACGTGTTCGCCCTGATGTGGAGCGTGGGGGCGGCGCTGGAGCTGGACGGCCGGCGCCGGCTGGAGCACTGGCTGCGCGCGCGGGCCTGGGGGGCGCTGGAGCTGCCGCCGCGGGAGGGCCCGGGGGACACCATGTTTGACTACTACGTGTCACCCGACGGTGAGGACGCCCTGGTCCATTCAGACCTTTCGGATGGGGACAGCTTTTTTTTTCCCTAACACAAAACCACAAAATATTTATTCTTTTCTAAATGGGAGTTAAAACTCTTGGCTGTAAAATTAAAATGAAAATTTTTGCAAGTAAAGAGAGCTAACATTTGTTTCTTTTTGAAAAAAATAATTTCTCTTTCAAATACACATTTTCCTCTTGTTAAATATACTGTGCACTGAACTTTTAGTGAATTAAGAAAAATTTTAAAAATCCCCCAATCAGATCCATTTTGGCTATTCGTTTGATATAATCAATATGTAAAAATTGCAAAGTTTAAAGTGTATTTTTGCCAAATATGTGTGTATCTTTGTCTATATTTATATATCTTTATCTCTATATCTATGTATACACTTTAAGGTTATTAACATTTTTATGTGCATACATATATAAAGTACATATATATCATTATATATTATTTGGGTGTATATGTATGTATGTATATGATATCCTAGGATCTTTTGCCTAATGAAAAGCCTGTGAGATTAGACATTTTAAAATGATTAATGATTTTAGGTACAGGCTACTCTCATTGTGTATTTTCATACACAGTTTATATTATTGAATATCTATATATTTAAAAACAATTCCAAAATACTTCCTAATGTTTCTTAATATTACTAGTTTGTAATTGTTCCTTGGGAAATTTTGACTGAGCTAACACATACTTGTATACTTAGATCTCTGATTTTAATGATCTTTATTTTATGGGGAGTATTTGGAAGGTGACCTCCTAAGATTTCAAGGATGTCTGCTCATTACAGTTAGGAGTTAAATTATTAATTTGAAGATGTAAATGTTCTCTGTTCACCCAGGTAAATGGATGCACTGGAACACGTGTACCCAGGAATATGTGTATCCATCTGATACCACCCCAGAATATGGCTCCATTCTGGTGCCAAATGTTGACAATGTGAGGACTGACTTTCTAATTAAAACCATTGCTAAACAGGGCAAGGTATGGCTTTTTAACTTTTATTAAAAATAGCGTATTTTAAAATGTCACTTGAAAACATGAAGCATCCTGCATGTATTTTAGGTTTTATGTTGCTGTTTAGAATAAATGAAGATATTACATAAAGTAGTATACTTTTTATTATTCCTAGTAACATATTAGAGTTGAATATTTCTAATTCATGATGAAGTCATTATTTCTCCTGTATTAGTGGAGAGAAAGTAAATTTTCACTTATTTTTCCAAAGATAATTCCTTACTTTTTGATCACTGACCTAGTTCACTAGAGCTGCCATAACAAAACACTACAGCCTGTGTGGCTTAAACAACAGCAATTTCTTTTCTCACAGTTCTCGAGGCCGAAAGTCCAGGATCAAGCTGTTGGCAGGTTTGGGCTCTTCAGAGGCCTCTCTCCTTGGCTTGCAGATGGCGCCTTCTCCCTGTGTCCCCCGGTGGTGTTTCTCTGTGTCCCTGCATCCCTGCTGTTTCTTTGTGTATCCAAAATTGCTCTTCATGTAAGAACTCCAGTTAGGTTGGATTAGGGCCCACTCTAAAGGCTTCATTTTACTTTGTTCACCTCTTTAAAGACCTTCTCTCCAATTATAGTCACACTCTGAGGTACTGGGGGTTTAGGCTTCAACATGTGAATTTTGCGAGGACACTGTTCAGCCCATCACAATCACCTTATTTCATTTCTTGGATTTCTTTCTCCCCTCCTCTATTTTAGGCTGTGCTGTTAATTGGTGAACAAGGAACAGCCAAAACGGTCATAATCAAAGGATTTATGTCAAAATACGATCCTGAAAGTCACATGATCAAGAGTCTGAACTTTTCTTCTGCCACCACCCCACTGATGTTTCAGGTACTGGCTTTGGTGTTGCTCTTTAAGCCCAAGTTTGTGATCGATTTTGGAGGCTCAAATCTCTTTACTATTCTGCATCATCTGAACTTTCATAGCCACAGTATGTCTTCCATTCTCTCTATTATTCAACTGCAATAGGATGTCTCTCTAGTTAGATTATAATACATAATGTTAAATTATGGAGAAATAAAAAGCTTATAAAGGTGCTATAGGCCTCAGTGCTATGAGTTTAAAATAGCTATGCAGAAAACATTGTGAACATGCAAAATCCAAAGCTGAAAGAAATACCATTTATTCCTACATCTACTTCCTCTTCCTACGGTCTGTTTTTCTGAGGGTGTTACTATTACTCTCGCCTTTAGGCGGAATACTTTGGAGTCATCTTTGATGGGTCTTTCTTGCTTGGGTCTCAAAGGCCTGTTAAGGCTTTTCACATCTCCTCCTTTTTCTTCATGTTCCCTGTCCACCTCTGTGTAATCCACCTTTTTACAATTCCACACCAGCATATTAGCATGGAAGAATCCCCAGCTATTCTCAGTTCAAGTCTAATTCTCTTCCAGTCTAGCTTTTATACCTCTTCCAATCTCTGTTTCTGAAATTACCACTTGCATCTTGTTCCTTGACTTAACATTCTGTCATGGCTTCCTTGCTCAATTGTAATGAAATATAAAATCCTAGAATCTTAGCATATGAAATATGTTACTCCATCCAGTAAGAGAGGAGTAAAAAAAAAAACCCCTCAAATTTGCATTGCTTTTTTTTTTTTTCAGTGAAGCTGCCAGGAATGACCTGGGTTTGCAGTGGTTGATCGATTCTTTTTCTTTTGGTTCTAAATTGTGTAAGACCTTTATTGAAACTAGGGAGGAATCCTAAACATCAGTCCATGCTTCAGTCATTTGCACATCATCCCTCATATATTTATTAGAACATTAATACATTACCAAAAGATATATTTCATAAATTGCAAACGGAAGGGGAATTTTTAGGAAAATCCAAATCCAAAGAACTTTGCTTTTGATGAACTTTGTTCTTTAGTTGTTGGAATGAAAATATGAGAGCAATGAAAATTGTGGAGGGCATAGCTAAATTATGACTTTTTATCACTTAATTTAATTGGTGACAGCAGAGTGCCAATACACTAAGACCATTGATTAAATTTCTAAATAAGACCTTCAACTTTTTTATACTCCTCTGGTAGAGATGGAATTTCCAATACTGGCCAGCCTTCTATCAAGTGAATACCATTTATTCAGTGTCTTGGTGGGAAGGTCTGGATGGAAGGTGAACCCCAAATTGCAGTGACTCAGCAGTGGCAGTTTTGTGTTTGGGAACAGTACATTCAATTACCCTAGGCTGGCAAGATGTTAACATTATACATATTCCATTGATAGTTTTACATTTAAAGAGATTTTGTTAGTTTTACTTTAGTAGAACATTCTCTTTAAAGGTTATAATTATAGCATTATTTGAGGATGCAGGTTTTTAAAAATCAGATCAAAGTGTGATTTTTTTTCATTAAATGGGGATAATTAACTAATTAGTCACATTTCTTGAGACCATATTAAATTATTAGGCCTGAAATTTAATTCTGACAGTAACTATATAGAGCTAGTGCAGACTTCATAGGTTAAAGGCACAGTCGCCCGCAAGACTACCTTCACTTCGGACACCAGCCACAGGCTCAGGGATTCCCAGGCCACCCACACTTCACCCAAGTGGCTACAAATTAGGCAGTTCCCACAACCTCTCAGTTTCGATAATTCACTAGAATGGTTTACAGAACTCAGGGAAGTGCTATGCTTACTATTACAATTTTCTTATAAAGGATACAAGTATCAGCCTAAAGAAAAGATGTATAGGGCAAGGTTTGGGAGGGTAGCAAATGTATACTTTCTCTGTGCTCCGCATGTGTTGCCTTCTAGATATCATGTATATCACCAAGCAGGAGGCTCCCCTGAGCCTCAGTGTCCTGAGTTTTCACTGGAGTTTCTTCACATAGGCATGCTCGATTGGATCATTGACCATGTGATTGAACTTAGTCTCCAAGCTCCTTCCTCTCCCAGAAGGTCAGCTGATACCACGTGACTTAAAACTCCAACCGTCTAACCACGTGGTTGGTCTTGCTGGCATGAGTGGTCTGAGGGATCCATATAAATAACAAAGACATTCCTATTACTCAGGAAATTTCCAGGGTTTAAAGCCTCTCTCCCAGGAACCAGAGACAAAAACCAGCCAAATTCTTTATTATAGGACAAGGCCTTGTCACTGTATTTTTGTTACCAACTCTGTGACATTTACCTTTGTAAGGTAATAAAGATCGATGGTCTATGTCTCTTTAACATGATGTATTTATTAATTTCCTGGAAAAAAGCAATGTGCTATCTAGAAAACTTGTTTATTGTTTGATATACAAATTCATAAACCATATAATAAAGTTCTAGAAGTGGTACCACATCGAAGTGTTAATGTAACAATTAGAAGAATAATAAAGCAGGCTTTGACAGAATAATGGCCAAAAAGCATATGAAAAAATGCTCAACATCTCTAATCATCAGGGAAATGCAAATCAAAACCACAATGAGATATCACTTATCTCCAGTGAGACTGGCCTTTATCAAAAAGTCCCAAAACAATAAATGTTGGCATGGATGTGAAGAGATAGGAACACTCATACACTGCTAGTGGGACTGCAAACTAGTGCAACCTCTGTGGAAAGCAATATGGAGATACCTTAAAGAGATACAGGTAGAATTACCGTTTGATCCAGCAATCCCATTACTGGGCATCTACCCAAAAGAACAAAAGACATTCTATAAAAAAGACATCTGCACTTGAATGTTTATAGCAGCACAATTCACAATTGCAAAGATGTGGAAACAACCCAAGTGTCCATCAGTACATGAGTGGATTAATAAAATGTGGTGTATGTATACCATGGAGTACTATTCAGCTTTAAGAAACAATGGTGATATAGCACCTCTTGTATTCTCCTGGATAGAGCTGGAATGCATTCTACTAAGTGAAATATCCCAAGAATGGAAAAACAAGCACCACATGTACTCACCACCGAATTGGTATTAACTGATCAACACATAAGTGCACATATAAGAATAACAGCTATTGGATGTCGGGCAGGGGGAGGGGGGAGGAGGAGACGGGTATATGCATACACAAAGAGTGCAATGCGCATCATCCGAGGGATGGACACACTTGAAACTCAGACTTGGGGGGGGAGGGGGCAAGGGCAACGTACATAACCTAAACATCTGTACCCCCATAATATGCTGAAATAAAAAAAAAATAAAGCAGGCTTTGAAAACATAAAAATCTATATTCTTTAGGGTCCCGTTATCTGATTCACAAGTCTTTAACCCAATTCCCTCCTACCCTTCAATGTTAAGGTGGAGTCAACACTTCACTGTTTCTTTTTCTGTTCAAAGGCATCACGGGATCATCTACTCTCTTTAGTGCCTGAGCCTGTTTTGATGGCTGAGCATTAGGGCTTTCTATTAAGCCAGACTCATTAGTTTTAGAAAGCTTTCAATTAGCCAAACTGCTGTAATTAACTTTCTCACTATAATTTTCAGTCATTCATACTAAACAGGGCTGATGGAGCAGGGCATTTGCCTCTGTGTCTCCCACTTATCTGGATCTCAACCAAATTGAAATTGCAGATGAGAAAATAGATGGATACTACCCACCCCTGGTCTGTTGCCATGACGGCACATGGTCCAGTGAAGGACACATGTCTGTTACTCGACAGGTTGTTTTCATCATGGTGTCACTTTCACATATTTTATCAGTAGGAAGACTATATGCTCCTCTTTGCCTGGGACAGTCTAGTTTACTTCCATTGTCTCATACTAATAATTAATAGCATCTGCTGCCACTATCAAAAGTATCTGGTTTAGAAAAAAATTATATAGTCACCCCATTATTTTGGTTAAGGGAATTCAGTTAGTTTTTAAAGAGAGATGCCTCATTTCCTTCCAAAACTAATATAGTTTTATTTTTTTTTAATATTTGAAAGGGATCCATGCATAACTTTAGAAATTTAAATATAGAAAGGTGATAAGAAGATTGTGAAGATTACCTGAGAGAATTTTTGAAAAGATTTATTTCTTCTAAAAATAATCTTGATGTGTTTTGAATACAATAACCATCTTGCACATGGTTGCATAGCAATAGGTTTTATTTTTTTAAAAAATGAGAATAATAGAGCCTGGAAGGAAATTCCACAATTTTTTTCTGGACTCAGTATCCTTTTCCAAATGACATCTTGTGCAGGAGATTAATCTATAAAACAGGTAACTCTTTATTTGCTTTGGCGGAATTGGAGCTGGGCCCCTGAAGCCCCTTCCAACCTCATCTTTGCTTCCTGCAGGGGTCCCTCTGGTTGCAGAAAATCCTTTTGGCTCCTCAGAGCACAGTGTGAAGGCTAGTTTCGAGAGGAGAATCCTAAGAGATAAAATGTGAAAGTATTTTTTCATTGTAAAGCTCTCTTAAAATGTCAGGTGTTACTGTTAATATTCATGCACTCCTGTGCAAGGAGATTTGAGTACTGTCTGAATTCAGTTAGTTGGTGGCAGAACCTACGCTAGAAACCAGGTGCCCCTGTGCCGTGCTGTGCCGGGCACCCCATGCCTCCTTCCAATGGCTTTTCTTTATCCCCATTAATACTCAAAGGGCCAATTTATCATTTAGTGCACTTGTTTTATTTTTAGTTTCTAGTTCCATATTATTGTGTTTTCGTGTTATTTTTGATATATATTACTTTTTGTAATATGCTATTGGACATTTTAACCATTACTAGTGTAAGACTGTTTTCATTTGGTTTTAATGGCTTACAATAAAATGGGAAGACATTATCTAGGCAGTAGCTTTCTTAATAAAGAGTGTAACTCTCCATTTTTACCTTTTAGTTAATAGTACATATATGGACTCCTAAAATTAGATATATTTTATATTTCCACTTAATTTTATATAATATGTATGAAAAACAATTTAGGTGCTGGCATATGGAGATACACAAAGAAATGATAAAATATCTTTACATTTTTGGGAGGCGGGCTGGGGCTGACTAGAGATATCGCTTGCCAGACTGTCCTGGAGGGAAAGTAGGGTTTCAGATAAAGGAGAGGGGAGAGGAGACACAGCTCAGGCGTGGATCACAGAGAGAAGTGCCGGGGCCTGCCGGACACCTCATGGAGGAAAATTGTGAAGCAGAGAAGGAAGAAGATAAAGGAAAAAAGATCAGCGAGGATCAAACCCAGAGATGCTCAGAGCCCCGCGAAGGGGTAAGGGAGGGGGATGCTTTTCCAGCCCCACGAGCCCAAGCACTGCGACCAACACAGCATAGTGGGGAGAACTTGCATGATCCCAGAGCTCGGGCATGCTGTGTGGGGTTCCCCTCCAAGGAGAGTGACCTGAGAGGCCAGAGAGCTGGCTTTCTTCCATTCAGACTCTTACCAGATGCTTATTCCTCCCTGCCCTTCCCTCACCCACTGCAAACAGGGGAGCAGTCAGTTTGAGCCAAGAATTTGGCCAGCGGCCGCCTCTCCACAGCTCGCTGAAATTCAAAACATGTCCATTCTCAAGCATGTCACAACACCTGTATTGTGTTTCAGGGCTTTAGGAGGTCTCACCAAACTCCAAAATTCATATAACTGTTGAATGGACCGCAATTCTAAAAACAGAAGTCTCAGCTTCCAGGTTTACAATTTACTTAGTGTTTTTCATTATTTTGTTTTTGCTTTTGTAAATTTAGCTCTTTTATGCCATATATAGCTTCCTAGTGATTTCCTATCATTTCAAAGAAATGCAGGTGTGTGGGTATTACTCTGTATTAGTCCAATGCTCTCACCTATGGCTTTTAAGCTCTTTGAAAGCTCCACCAAGACATAAAATCTTCACGTGCCAGAGAGTTCTTATTAACAGACATGGGAATGTCTAGAAGGCTCTAGTTGGTCATAAGGAGGTGGCAGGAGATTATTATCTATTAAATTGGCTTATGCATTTAAATGCGTTGCAAGCAGAGCTAAATTCAGGCTAGTACATTAAACAGTTTGCTTTTATGTCAGGGGCATACCAAATCCTTTTATGCCATTGTATTGTTTCATAGAAGATTTGTTTTGTAATTGAATGAGTTGAAATATATTTATATCTCCTTCTATTTAAAAATAGTGAAAAATTTTCACGTTACTTGCTATTATTCATTAAAACGATGATGTAAACTTACAATTTACAATTACTGTGAAGATTTCCAAAGATAGATGTATAGATTTTTGCATATATCTTGGTCTTATTTCGTCATTGTATCTTGGGTATAAAAGTTATTTTTAGCAAGTTTGCTCTTTATCATGAAATGAGAAATCTTTTCTTGGGTAGGAAAAGAATTCATCTTACCTTAATATACCTCCATTTTCTCCTGTATCTAGACATCATCTGTAACATGATTTAAAATCATGCATCAGTAGATTCCTACAGTGGTAAGAATGAAATGGGGTCTTAGGATTTTAAGCTTCTAGAGTCTGCGAACTTTGAAGCCCTTGCTGCTTTCTTTGCAGTGCTAGACTGAGTGCATACATTTTGAATGACTGATTGATTTCCAAACCACACTGCACTGCCATGGAAATGACAATACCACAGTTAAGAGTCTGGGGTCCTTTCCCCACATCTTCCTCCCTTCCCCTTATAATGCCCCTTCCATCATTTTTAATAATCTTTTCCGTATTGCCGGGAAAGTTTTATGGAGCACAGCATGGTTTCTTCTTGTCCCACCTATGCTCAGGATGCAGAAATGAGAGAGGACACAAGTGGGCTTTGTTCTCCACTTTGTGTCTTGGGATGAGAAGTGATTCAATGTGATTACATCTGCGCCATAGGAACGGGTCTGGATTGTGTGGGGCTACAGCAGCCAGTTGCAGCCTCCAGACTATGACAGGTTATGCAGCCCAGAGCACAGACCCAGGAAACTTCTTGGACAGTGGCCCTATTTAACTTTGTCTCTGATTACAGGGAAACTGTTAGCACGGCTGGAACCTTTGAGTAATGGGGAGTATAGTGTCATCAACAGAGACACAATAAGGCAAAAATAAACCTTTAGAAGTGGACAGAAGAGTCTCATCCCATTCAAAATTTGCATTGATCTGAATTTCATTTCCTCCTAAATTAAATCAGATTTTCAAAGGTTGTGAACATTATACAAGATAATTCAGGTACTTTAGGATTTGTTTGCCAGAATTAGGGGGAATTTTGTTTTTTTTTCCTAAATAATCCCTGTCAAGTTAAAGGTTCTCATTTTTTTTTTAAAGTAATTGACCATGTCTTAGGGGATATTTTGACAGATGTTCCTGTTGGCTTTCTTGTTTAACAGAGGACAATAGAGAGTTATGTGGATAAACGCATGGGTACAACATATGGCCCTCCTGCAGGAAAGAAGATGACTGTTTTTATTGATGATGTGAATATGCCAATAATCAATGAGTGGGGAGATCAGGTATATTGATTCTATTGTGTATTTTATTTCTTTAGTTCGGCATTGATTTATTCTTTGATGAGTAAATATTTTTCTGCTTTTTCAAGATGCAATTCCTGAATTCCAATGAAGTCTATTCTTTAAAAACACTCAAGGGGTTAGGTTCTGGGGATATGAAGGAATGATGTTTTAATTGTGAAAGTTGTCTTTCTTAGGTTACTAATGAGGTAGTACGACAGCTGATGGAACAAAATGGATTCTACAACCTGGAGAAGCCCGGAGAGTTTACCAGCATTGTGGACATCCAGTTTTTGGCAGCCATGATCCATCCTGGGGGTGGGCGCAATGACATACCCCAAAGACTCAAGAGGCAGTTCTCTATATTTAACTGCACGTTGCCCTCTGATGCTTCCATGGACAAGATCTTTGGTAAAATGAGTGTCAATGGGGCATGGGGAGGGAAGAACACCTGCTTGTGTTCCTATGGGAAATCTCCCCTGTGAGGTCAACACAGAAAAAGCATTGGTAGCACCTTAGTCTACAGCCCCCATCACTTTCAAGTCAGATATTTCATTTCATATAGGGATTTTTTTCTAGATATGTATTAATTGGATGACTGGGTAGATCTTTTCTGCCTGTGTTTTTCTTTAACTGTTGCCAGCTTATTAAACAGAGAGCTTAAATGTTAAATGAACATGGAGATGAGATTGTTTCCACATAGATGAGATTGTTTCCTTATAGGTACATGTATTTGCAGTCTGAATTGCTATATACTATGTCAAAAGTTTATGTAGCTGATACTTTAATCAACCCATGTAACGATTTTTGCCAAAGAAATAATGGTGCAAAGGGCAGAGATTAGCCACAGTCTGATCTTCGGAGTAATTTACAGGATGAAAATAAGTTATTGTTTGATTAAATATGTAGCATTTCAGAGATAATTTCACTGAAGAAGCACTAGCCCAATAAATAACCGTATTTAACTGAGTAATGAAAATTCACTTATGACTGATTTTGGAATTACTCTTTGCAGAGAAGAGTGTAAAGTTTTGAGCGCATTTGTGTTCAGTATTGGTTTACAATTTCTGAAACTGCTACTGAGAAAAAACTCATTAGGATTACACTAATTAATTTCTGGCAGACTAAAATGTCATCTGAATGCCCCAGACTAGTGGAGTATGGCAGTCATCTCCCTTCCGTCACAGCGGTGGCAAGGTTTGGAAACCAACTGACACTGGAACTATCTAAACACGGGAGAAGTAAAGTGGGCCAGAAGGAATGACTGTTATCAATTTTAATTATTCTTTGTTGCCTGGAAAATTTTATACACAATGGAAATTACAGTATTTTATAATCCATAGAAAGGCAACAGCAGAATGGAGAAATCTTAGAGGGCTTATAAAACATTTTTCTTATCTTTTTAAAAGGCAATTTTGTGTATTTATCATTGTTACCCATTTCATAATACTGAATTAGCGCAGCCAGAGTTTTCGGTAGCATTTCTTAACCAACTTTTCAGTATTTTGAATGCTGACTTACTTAAACCTATATCTATTTTTTGGGCACTGCATTTGAAACAGCAAGAGAACATTAATGTAATATTCTTTTGTGTGTGGTTATCTATTAAAATGTGTAATGACGTTTGTGCAAACTCCACATTATAATGCTTTTCATTTTAATTTGGTTTATTTGAATGGCTGGTCAAAATGTTATGATTTTCCTTTTTTCAGGTGTGATTGGGGTAGGCTACTACTGTGCCCAAAGAGGTTTTTCTGAGGAAGTGAGGGATTTTGTGACGAAATTGGTACCCCTGACACGCCGACTATGGCAGATGACTAAGATTAAAATGCTGCCTACCCCTGCAAAATTCCATTATGTATTTAACCTTCGAGATCTTTCTAGGATCTGGCAGGGTATGCTGAACACTATTTCAGAGGTCATCAAGGAGCCAGATGTAAGTGATACCTAAGAGAGAAAAATAAATAACATTGCTATTGATCATACATTCTAAATATTTTTATTAATTTATTTTTTACTTGACCTATGAAAATATTTGGGGATGTTTCAGCATGGATGTTCTTTTCTTTACTGCTTTTCAACTAATATTTGACCTATGAAAATATTTGGGGATGTTTCAGAATGGCTATTCCTTTCTTTACTGCTTTTCAACTAACTTAAATAAGGAAAAAAATAAATATGTCAGATAATTTCAATTAACAATTCCAATTACATTAGGTTTGTTTAAGGGAATAGTATGCACAATAATTTTCTAATGACTAGAATAAAATCCATCATAAGATATTTTTCTTATATTAAATAATGGAAAAAATCACTATCGATTTTATTATATAATAGTTTTCATACTTTAAGCTTGACATTTTAACTTTAAAAAGTAATTATCTTTATAAATAAACATTGAAAATTAAAAAAAATTGTTGTTCATCATCCATGATCTTTCTTTTTCATGTAGCTAGATGCACTAAAAGAATTATGTGTGTTGGTAAAATTGAAGAGAGGCAGCAGAGTAGAAATGTCATTTAATAGAAAAATGAGCATTTATATATACCCTTGACTATGACAGTTCCCAGTGTTATAAGAATGTTATGTAAAAATCCAGTATTTCTTTTTTCCCCACAGCATAGATATCCTATATGCTCAGAACAAGGCAGGGTTGGCCTCTTTTTCAGTCTGTCTGGAGCTGAGGAGGTAATTATGCAAATGAGTTTTAGGAGACTTCTCCATATAAACACACAGAAACAGTTGAAATATCAACAAAACTGTCATTAAGCACATCAAGTGTTGACTGTCCAAAAAAACCCAGCTCTTCCAGATGCTTGCAGTATAGGTAACCATACTTGCTGACTCTTGAAGACTAGATATTTTGGGGAAAACTCACTCCCCTTATTGCAGACAGAATTAAGTCAGTTTAGCAGCAGTGGACATTTTAACTTGATTTTTTCCCCCTCAAAGTTATTTACAAATTAATGTAATTCAGTTCTCAAAAGATTACTCTTTGATTAGTCATTTTTGGTGCTTATTTTCAATCAGCATAAACAATTCTAGCAATTGGCTTTATTATGAACTTTTGTCTTAACTGAATCATTGAATATATTTTACTTAACTCCTTTTATATTCTGGCAATCAAATAGCATTTTATCATTAGCAATCCTATGGCTTAAAGATCTTCTAACCTGCAAAATGTTACCAAGCTAAGAAATTTTCACCAGTCTTTCATATCAAATAATGAGCTTAGACAAACATTTGTTATTCTTGTTACAGGAAAAGGAGCATTGAATAATTAATTTCCTCAACTTTCAGTTAACTTTGGGCTCTGGATCATCTGGACTAAGTGCTTGCTTTGTTCAGAAAATCCAGATTTTTGTTACAAATTTTCTTCACTTTGTGTTAAGTAAATATGCCTTTGTAATATGTCAGTCATATACATGAAAGTTGTTCATAGTGTATGTTATATTATGCTCTAGCCACATGAGTGTAGGTTTGTTATCCAAAAAGACTCATTTATCACAAATTTAAGAACTTTGCACAGAATATTAATTTGTTGGTTGATTAGAGATATTTTACTATTTTTTTCTGGGAATGTTTTCTTTTTAATTTAGAGATTGCAAATGAAAAGACTCTACTTTCTATTTAATATACTTGAATGAGACCAACTTGAAGTAAAGTTGAGTGTATTTTAATCTTAACTTGCTAAAGTGTTGCACCTTATATCTGGAAAGATAATACTTTACAGTATTGTCAACTTGAACTCCTAATTATAGCATAATAAGAATTAATAACACATTTTAATTATACTTTCAACAGGATCTGTTGAGGCTATGGAAGCATGAATGTAAACGTGTTATAGCTGATCGCTTTGCGGTGTCCGATGATGTGACCTGGTTTGATAAGGCTTTAGTAAGTTTGGTAGAGGAGGAGTTTGGTGAAGAGCAGAAACTCTTGGTGGACTGTGGAATTGACACTTATTTTGTGGATTTCTTGAGAGATGCACCTGAAGCTACAGGTAAACTATTGAAGGAGAATTTGGAATTCCCCAAAAGGGATCTCCAATAGGGAAATCTGAAGAAAGAAGGTTAGGGACTTTGAGTTTCAGTCTAGTAAACTTTATTGAAACAAGCCCAGATGTAATAGGTGCTCAGTAAATATAGGATGAGTGGATAAATGCATGCTCATGAAGTTTAAAGATGAACTATGTTTATGCGTGTCATGCTTCAATATTAAGGTAGAGTTGGGAGGCAGTCTGGGATAGGAGAGAGTGCACAGGCCTTGCAGTCTGGCAGATAGAAGTGGGTTTTAGGAAGGAATCTACCACACGTAAACTGGGCATCTTGGAACTTTCTCTAACCTCATTCTCCTCATTTATCAAAATGGAAATATTAATATGTGCATTATGCACACCATGGGGAATAAATGAAATGCTATGTCAAATGGCTTGGGCAGGCTGTGCCAAATGAAAGGTAGCAAAAATAACCATAACAATTGTTATTCAGGTCATCCTGAATGTTAAAAATAAAAAGAAAAACTTCCAATTATCTGAGAGGGCTATTGAATGTAATTGGTGGGTGGTGTGGAGCAAGCTTTGTGGTTATGGTTCCAGGAAAAATTGAGATATATTCCTTTTCTTATGAAAAGAAGCAGTGCTCTAATTTTTTTTCCTTCAGAAATAACCGGGTTTAAGTAAAATATTTTTCTCGCATGTAATAATTTATTCTAAAGTTGAGGATAGATTTTAAATTTATTTGCGTATTTAAAAAGGCATGTTTAAAAATGTATTATTTTTATCTTTTAAATGATTAGATATGACCAGAAAGCCCCTCACTAGATGTGATAACAATACGTGTGATCGATCAAAAGTTTCTGAGAGACAATTGCAAAAGGATGTTTATTGCTGGCTATGCAGTTGGAAAGATCCTTTTACAGAAAGAAGCTGATTTATTTTAAATCAGGTCAAACACATACCTAAATCCTGTAAGGATAAGTGTATTTTACAAAGTAATTAGAATTTATTATTTTATTCCTTCTAATTCAGAAGGATAAATAATTAGATTATGATTTTCAAGGAAAAAAGCACAAAGGCTGCATTTTTTTGGGGGTAGGAGAAGGTCTGGAGGCAAAGGCATAACCTTTTGTGTTTTCAAAGCATTTTGTTTCTCAAAGCTTGAGTGGAGCATTTATGAAAGAGTTCTGACTATTGAAATTTGATCAGTGAGAGCTTTGCAGATAGGTCAGTCTTAATGATTATTATGTTAAACCAATATCCTTGTCTTGTCATAAAAAGGTTATTATACTATTATATTAGGACAAAGTTAATTGAAAATAATTATGTACTATAAGATTTGGAAGATTCACTTGCTTTCCTAGTGCCCAGTGAATATCTAAGTTGTTGCTGGTGTATTCAACTAATGTGTCACTCACTTTTTTCCTGTTACTAATGTTAACTGATAGTGAATTTATATAGGCCAAATTTCACTTTTTCTTTATGTGCTTTATAGTCAACATTGGGAAAGTGTTAAGCTGGTATAATATGTTTCTATTTTAAAAACTGTATATTGATTTTACTACATTTTTCTCAGTGAAATAATTCAATGTATTTATTTATGCAGAACATTTTTTTTCTATTTTCTGTGAACCATCCACCTCCATTCCCTAATTCACTCTGTTCTTACCACTAACCTGAAATTCCTGATTCATAAAAATTTCCTGAGTAAACACAGTGACCTTTTTCTTTTTATTCTCTTTAAAAAATCATGTGATTCTTGACCTGCTTTGCTTATTTTGACATTAAATCCGCACTTTTTTGACTTTCATTTTGACCGTTAAGCTACTATGTCTGGGAGGATCTTTGAAATGCTGACGTTCAATTGTGGGTTCAAATTCAATTTGAATTTGAAATTGGCTCTTTCTAGACAGTAAAGAACTGAGACTGCGTGTGATCACAAAAATCCTAATGCTTCTACTATTGTTTTTTTCTTTTTTCTAAAAATGCATACTATGGCATTTTGATGAAAATAAATATTATCTGGAGTTAAATCATAGAACTATGCATGCGTTAATTTAGGTTGAAGTTTAGTAAAGTTCAGGGATTTGGAAAAACTTAATGGATTCTTTTTTCCCACCAAAGGTGAAGCATCTGAGGAGGGTGATGCTGAAATGCCCAAAATTTATGAGCCAATTGAATCTTTCAGTCACCTGAAAGAGCGTCTGAATATGTTCCTGCAGCTGTATAATGAGAGCATCCGCGGCGCTGGCATGGACATGGTGTTTTTTGCAGATGCGATGGTTCACTTAGTCAAGGTACAGTAGCTGCAGGAGTAGATCCTTGACAAAGTGATAGACACTTGGCTTCACGCCAGAATCCTCTCCCCTTCTCATTTTCATCTCCTAGGAGAATATCCAGTTTAAAAATAAAGTCAATGCTATCTTCCAATTTAATTTCTAAACCGAATGCAACATGTCACACCTTGTAGGATTGAAATAAGAGCACGTGTATTTCAAATGCGTGATGTGATAATTTTATTCAGTGTTGCCACACAGCTTCCAGCTCAATGTTTTCACCCCCTAGGATGAATATGGTTGACATCTGATTTCAAAGCATAGGCAAAGCCTGCTTATTTTTGTCTCATGTAAAGAATATCTTATTAAAAAAATGCATCAACCTTGAGGACATTATGCTAAGTGAAATAAGCCAGGCACACAAAAGGGCAAATACTGTACGATTCCACTCATGTGAGGTACCTGGAGTAGTCGAAATCGTGGAGACAGAAAGTAGAATGGAGAACTCCAGGGGCTGGGTGGAGAGGGGATTGGGGCCGATGAAAAGTTTTAGAGATGGGTGTTGGTGATGGTCGCACGATCTTGTGAATGTACTTCATGTTATTGAACCACACACTTAAAATGGTTATGATGGTAAATTTTATGTTATGTGCATTTTACCACAGTTAAAAATAATTTAAAAAACAACATACAGTTGACTGAGCAGATGAAAATTCTGTTAGAATGAAATCCACCAGGAAAGTGTAGTTTCCATTCTACTTTGTCATGTGAGTCTTTGCAGTATACATTTTTAGGACAGTTGGTCCTCAAAGGTTGGAAGTAAAATATATTATTTTACTTGAAAACTTGTGCTCTAATTCTGTCTCTTGGCTGCTACCATGCCTATAACTAGGCCACATATTTTAAATGGCATTATTTTGCAAAATAATGCCATTTAAAATTCGTTGTTGATATTCACACTTTGTTGACATCAATTGCTTTTTCAGACTACATTTTTTCAGTTAGAAAGAAAGCAATTGGAGGTTGTCTTCCATGACTTATGTTTAGCCATGAGGAACGATTGCATGATTACAAATTGTCATTTCTGATAATTACTGAATCTTACAAATAAGGGTTTTAGAGGTTATCTAGCCAACCCTCCCTCTGAAAATGGGGATTGCCTCCCTGCAGGAAGGAGAGGGAAGCATTTCTGCAAGGCTGGTGTAAGTCAGAGTCTGTTCTAGGGCAGCATTCTGCAGCCTCAGGGCGCTGAGCTTGGCAACTCTGTGACATCTCAGAATCAGAGACATCTGTACTGAGCCCAAATGTCCTTCCGAAGCCAAATGCAAATAGCATGTTGAAATTAGCTCCTAATTTATAGTTGATTAAAAATTGTTTCCGGAAGAATGAATGTTCTGTTATATTCAATAATTAAAAGGAAAAAAAAAAAGAGAAAAACATATTTTCCAAATGAGACATACCAGAGGCAACTTCATGACAAATTGTCTATTGGAGACAGGATCTGATTGGCCTGGGATTTCAAAACAACTCAAATTGAAGATGAGGTTATTTATGTTCATCTTGTGCTGGAGCAAGTTCGCTAGAACTGTTTTCCCCCATGTTTTGCAGCCCAGACAACGTGCGATGAGGCTTTCTTTGCTCTGTCTGGGCATGACGGTGGTGGCGTGGGTGCCTCAGCTCGGGCCCTTGCCAGTGTTTTCCTTCACTCTCAGCCTCTTGCCTGTCTGCTCTGGAATTGGCCAAAGAATGCGTGACTGAAGTTTTCGAGCTAAAATGCTACATTCCTCTCCATCTTCTAGACTGACCCTGTCTTCTACTCTCTTGTCTTCTTTGCATAGTGCATTTACATTTTGTGTCGTGCGGGCCTGCGCCTTGAAATATGTGGCCTAGTTACAGGCATGGTAGCAGCCAAGAGACAGAATTGGAGACAAAAACTGCAGCCAAACAGGATGTGACAAGAGACCAAGCATATTTCTTAGTTTCTGTCTTAATTAAAGTATTGATTTTCTTTCAACACAGAGTGTATCTCTGTAATGTCCCTTTTGCCTCTTTGGAGGAAGTTCAAACTAGAAAGTATATGGCCTTTCATGATCTGGTCCCTGCCTACCCACTAGCCTCGTGTAATCTGGAAAAACGCACTGCTTTTGGTCAAACACATCGCGATCCTGGAGCGCCTCACCAATGCGCATCCCCTGCCCATACTGTGTTGTGTAGAGTTCATCTGTTTGTGTGTCTGTCTCCCCTATTGGAAGGTAAACCTCTGAGGGTGAGCACCCCGCCTTCACAGGATGAGCTGCTGCTGGGAGGGTCACATGGGAGACTCTCGATAAACCCTCTGGAATTTAAGCAAGTCCCCAATATGGCCCTAAATAACCCTTTACTGCTATTTCCTTACCCCATGCCGAAGTGCCCACCGGATAGGGAAACCTTGGGCTTTTTGCTGACTCTGAGATTTTGTGTGTCGTATTAGTTCTTCTTAAAATGTAGCCCAACCCCTGCCTAACCTGCCACCTTCTTTGTGTGATAAACTTCTAGTCATCTTTCATGATCCGGATCAAATTCCAGCTCCACACCTAAGACTTGGCATGCCACTCTCAGGTGGCAGTGTTTTCTCTGCATTCTGTCCTTCAATTGCCATCGTTCCAGTCTTTGTGCCAGGGTTCACCATGGTGCATTACCCTGTCTGTCTCCCCTGCAGGCCAGGATGGGCATTGTTAACTTTAAAATATTTGCTTATGGAGTTAAAAAATGAATCTCTCTCTCTCTCTCACAATTCGTATACAACAGAAAAAATCACCACATTTGAGAGTCTCACATTTCTGTGTTTTCTCCTGTAATCGCTGTTTTTAACTAGATCATGAAATTTTTTGTGACTGTTTTTGAAGGCTTTTGTTTATTTTTTAATTTCAATAGATTTAGGGGGTACAAGTGTTTTTTTTGTTACATGGCTGAATTATATAGTGGTGAAGTTAGGGCTTTTAGTGAGCCCATCACTGGACTAGTATACATCGAATCCCATAGATAGTTTCTGACCCCTCACCCTCCTCCTATCCTCCCTCCTTCCAAATCTCCAAAGTCCTTTATTCCACTCTGCGTGCCCATGTATACCCACTATTCAGCTCCCACTTATAAGTGAATACATGTGGTGTTTATCTGTCCCTGAGATACTTCACGTGGGATTATGAAACGTTTCTATTTGTTTATTCACATATCTGTTCATTTATCAAATATGTTTTGAGGGTTTATTGTGTGCCCAAAACTGGAAATGGAAAATTTTAATATAAGAACTCAGCCTAGTCACAGGCAAAAGAGTTGGGATGAAGATTCCTTAATACCTAATTAACAAAATTTATATAACCCCCTAATACATTTACCTGCATCAAAGGAAATGACTGATGATTGAAAGGTGGCAACCGAGGAAGGACACCGGAGGTTCTAGTGTGGCTTCAGGTAGATCCTTACCTGCCCTGTCTGTGCCTTTTGAAGTTGTACCAGGGAGCGATATGAACAGACCTGTAGGACCCCCTCCACTCTCAATGACTTTGGAGAGCAGAGGGGTGAGTAGGAGGCTGGGAAAACAGGGCTTAAGCACCCACCTGTCAAGCAGGTTCTCGGGGTCCACATAAAGACAGGAAAAATGGTCTCCTGCTCCTAGAGTTCACATTAAACTTGGGGAAGTAATCCAAAACCCAGGGATATTCCCAACAGGAGTAGAATATACCCCACTAGAAGAGGGAATTCTGAGAAAGGATATTTAACAAAACCTTGGCAGAATGCAGAGCCCGTCACCCCAGGAAGTTTCCCCAGTGACGGAGAAGTGACTCCTTGCAGCCCCCTAACCTTCATTTGTCTAAGAAAAGCGGATATTGCAGCAATACCTCAGGCTCAAACTGCAGTTAGGAGGGAAAGAGAAATTGTTATTGCATAAAGTATTAAAAAAGAGTGTCAAAGGGAATTCCACGCCAACTCTCTTCTAAGTGGGGTGGGAAGCCTGGTAATGTAAGTAGTTCATTCAGTACTAAAGCCAAATAAACATGGGCTTCTACCACGAGGGGTATTTGCAATGGTCTGGGGCTACTGACCGGTGTGGAGTGGTCTTCTGACCCACCTATAATCACTTCTGGTAGATATGTTAGGTATCATTGTCTTTCCCAAATAATGGGAGAGTGTTTATGCTACTTTTCTTTTTTAAAAAATTTCGCATCTATACCATATTTTGCGTTCCTTCCCTTCAATTTAAAGTCTCTATTACTTTACAAATGTGGAGGATATTCTAACCAACTGCATACAGGAGTAGACATTATTCTGCCATTTCTGTTCTCTTTCCTATCACACTGCGTTAGGTTGGGCAAACCAGAAGGAAACCTCAAAGTCCCCTTTATCTACCTCCTTCAAACCCCAGAGCAAGCACAGCCTGGGCTGTGTGCTGACTTTCTATGCTTGTGCCTTCCCAGTTCCTAAAGGCACAGTCCACTGGCCCCACCCCATCCCGGGCACTCTAAATGCTATTCTATTTCAGAAATGCTTTTGTTCCTCCAACCAGTGAATCTCTCCAGTCTGATCTTGAGACACCTGTGTTCTCCAAAATAATTATTTGGTCTTATTCTTATATCGAATAAATAGGGAAAAATAGAATGTTTACATATTGAAAGATATATGCCTTTTCTATTCCGCATTACAGATCTCTCGAATCATTCGTACTCCTCGGGGAAATGCCCTCCTGGTTGGGGTGGGCGGATCAGGAAAGCAGAGCCTGACAAGGTTGGCTTCATTCATTGCTGGCTATACTTTCTTCCAGATCACGCTGACAAGGTAACACGCTTTTACTTTGACCTAAATGGTTTTTGATAAAAGGTTCTCAGAGGCCACCTGAAGTCAAGAATACATTTTTCTTAAATATAATCACAGTAATTTTCCTTCTTGAATGTTAACTTATTGTCTTTCTCTTTCAACCTCTATCATAGCCCATGAAAATGTCACATTAATAATCTGCTTTTGAAATATTTCATTTTCTCATTTAGTGAATAGCTGCCTCCATGTTTTTTTTAATTTTATATATGATATGAGTATTATGTGTATTCCTTTGCATGCATTTCAGAAGAAATTTATCCCAATTAAGTGTTAATTCAGATTTCAAGATTGTTAATACAATGGAAAAATAAAAAAAAATTTATATTGATTTACTCCCTTCAAACATTTAAAATATTTATTTTAAATACATAAAGTACTGTCTGTGTGTCCGGCACTGGTTAGGTGAACAAAGTAAATGTAGTCTGTGTCCTCATGGAGCTTGTAGGAACTGAAGGGGAAAAGACAACTGAGCGACTCGTTCAAGAAGGTATGATTTGTAGGTACCAACTATGGCAAATGCAGACCAAATCCTGTTGAAGCTCCTAACCTAGTTCAGAGGATGATCAGAAAAGAATTCCTGAAGAAAGAGATTAAACTGAAACTTCAAGATGTGCAGGACTTATCTCAGAGAAGAAGAGCAGTAAAGAATGTTCCAGGCAGAAGGATTAGCATATGTGAAGTCAGCTCCCGAAGAAGTTAAATATTGCTGAGTACAAGAACGTAACGTGGCAAGTAAGAAGGGAAGAGAGATAGAGGCCTTTAAAAGGGTGATAAAGAATTGGGACTTCATCCTAAAGCAGTAGGAAGCCATTGATGAGTTGCTGCTGGGGAGGATGTGTCCAATTTGCATGTACAGAAAATGGATGGAAAGAACTAAATTGGAGCAGTTATAAGGCTGCCTCAGGGGTCTGGGTCAGCTGTGATGGTGTCGTGAGTGGTAGCAGTGAGAATGGAGAAATGGAGAGTGGAGATGCAAGAGATCATTAGGAAGCCGGAGCTCTTGGACTTGGTGCGTCCTGGTTTCTGGCTTGGGAAACTAGCTAGCTGGTGCTGTTCACCAAGACAGGGAACCCCAGAAGAGTAGTCCTCCGCTGAGTATGTGCAGTGCAGGGAGAAAACAGAATTAGAAAGTGAAGAGTAAACATGAAGAGATAAGTGGGGGTGATTCACAGAGATTGAAATAGAATTTCAAGATTAACCAAAATAAGGTTAGAAGCAGGAAGCTACTTTGGGAAGTTTTGTTGCTGAAAATTATTGGAGGTTAATTTCTAGGTGTGAAAGCAGGAAGTCCTTCCTGCTGGGCATTGATGAGGAAAACATGCTGCTGACCCATCTTTCTGAGGGAGGCCCATAGACACCTGCTAGGACACAGGCTGAAAGTTATTAACATTGGGTTTAGAGATCCAGATATTCAAGATATTGTTGTTACATGATGCACTGAACTATAGGGTTCTTCTTGGAGAATAAATGCAAAGATTGCTGTTTTATTCAAGTACTAGGATAGAGAGAAATAATTCTAGTTACTTTGTGTATAATTCTTGTAGTTTGTGGATAGAAGCTGAGCTAGATAAAAGATCACCTACACGAGAGCATTTGTACCCCCATAGTACACTGAAATAAAAATAAATAAATAAATAAGAAGGATCACCTACATAGAAAAGGATCAGACTCTGAGATTTTTATTCCTAACATTTGTATAAAACCTTGTAGTTTTCAAAGCACTTTTACATGCATGAGCTAATTTTATCTTTAAAAGAACTTTGTGAGTTAGGAGAACAGATAGCAATAGCCCATCTTGCAGCTGAAGCTCAGAGAGGCTATGAATTGCCTGACATCCAAGATCTAGCTGGCAATTGATTGTAGGATTTCTGGTTTGTAGTCTGGTGTGACTTGTACTGCATCACGATGCCTCAGCAAACATATCCCACCACAACTCTCAGAGGGATAAATTATTCCCTCTGCCTGTCATACTTGGAATGATCCATTACTGATGAAATGAAGGGCCAAGCTCTTCCTTTCCTTTTCACAGCCTTTGAGATACTATCTTACTCCTTAAGCCTTTGCACAGCCATGTGGCCAAGGCTGGGATGCAGGAGCCTCACATTTGGGAAGCACAACCATTTGTTAGATGTCTCAGGCCGTAGTATTTGAGGAAGTGGGCCCTTGAGATCTGGGAAACTGGGTTGAAAAATTTTCCCACATCACGAGAAGCTGGGCGAGATGTTTTCCTTTGTTGTTTGTTTTTTTTTAAAGGGGGACTGTGTCTTTGAAACGTTTTCTTTTCTGATCTCTTCGATGTCACTTCTTTAAATGTCTTATAGAAATACTGATGCATGGCTGTGATATTTCCAGTTCTAGGGTTTAGCTTATAGATGTTAAAAGCAAATAGAGTTAAATATTTAGTAACTTTTTAAAAATCACATGGCCATTTGCTCTTGTGCTCTGAATTCTGAGTTTATTTAGTGACTCAAAATAGAAATAATAATTTAGTAAGTCTGAGTCTTCAGGACTGGAATATTTTCATTTATGCTTTTGGCGGTAATGGACTACTCTGTATTGGAACCTCTCTAACATTTCTTTTTTTTTTTTTTTTTTTATTTT
>RJWJ010011063.1:0-45358 GCA_004363605.1 Indri indri
CAATAGCAACAAAGAAAATAAAGTATCTAGGAATATATTTAACTAAGGAGGTAAAAGACCTCTACAGGGAGAACTATGAAACATTGAGGAAGGAAATAGCAGAGGACGTAAACAGGTGGAAAACCATACCATGCTCGTGGGTCGGCAGAATCAACATTGTTAAGATGTCTATACTACCCAAAGTGATCTACAGATTCAAGGCAATCCCTATTAAAATACCAACATCATTCTTCACAGATGTAGAAAAATTAATTCTACGCTTCGTATGGAACCAGAGAAGACCCCACATAGCAAAAACAATTCTAGGCAATAAAAACAAAATGGGAGGTATCAACTTACCAGACTTCAAACTTTATTATAAGGCTGTAGTAATCAAAACAGCTTGATACTGGCACAAAAATAGAGCCATTGACCAGTGGAACAGAACTGAGAACCCAGATATAAAACCATCCTCATATAGCCATCTAATCTTTGACAAAGCAGACAAAAACAAACACTGGGGAAAAGAATACTTATTCAATAAATAGTGGTGGGACAACTGGATAGCCACATGTAGAAGACTGAATCAGGATCCACATCTTTCACCTCTTGTAAAAATCAACTCATGCTGGGTAACAGATTTGAACCTAAGGAGTGAAACTATTAGAATTCTAGAAGAAAATGTTGGAAAAACTCATCTAGACATTGGCCTAGGCAAATAATTTATGAAGAAGACCCCAAAGGCAATCACAGCAACAACAAAAATAAATAAATGGGACCTGATCAAATTAAAAAGCTTCTTCACAGCCAAAGAAACTGTCATGAGAGCAAACAGACAACCTACAGAATGGGAGAAAATTTTTGCATGCTGCAAATCCGATAAAGGGCTGATATCTAGAATCTATTTAGAACTCAGGAAAATCAACAAGAAAAAATCAAACAACCCTATCAAAAAGTGGGCAAAGGACACGAACAGAAACTTTTCAAAAGAAGACAGACTAATGGCCAAGAAACATATGAAAAATGCTCAACATCTCTAATCATCAGGGAAATGCAAGTCAAAACCACAATGAGATATCACTTATCTCCAGTGAGAATGGCCTTTATCAAAAAGTCCCAAAACAATAAATGTTGGCATGGATGTGGAGAGATAGGAACACTTTTACACTGCTGGTGGGACTGCAAACTAGTACAACCTCTGTGGAAAGCAATATGGAGATACCATAAAGAGATACAAGCAGATCTACCATTTGATCCAGCAATCCCATTACTGGGCATCTACCCAAAAGAACAAAAGACATTCTATAAAAAAGACACCTGCACTCAAGTGTTTATAGCAGCACAATTCACAATTTCAAAGATGTAGAAACAACCCAAGTGCCCATCAATACATGAATGGATTAATAAAATGTGGTATATCTATACCATGGAGTACTATTCAGCTATAAGAAACAATGGTGATATAGCACCTCTTGTATTTTCCTGGATAGAGCTGGAACCCATTCTACTAAGTGAAGTATCCCAAGAATGGAAAAATAAGCATCACATGTACTCACCAGCAAATTGGTTTCACTGATCAACACCTAAGTGCACATACAGGAATTACATTTATCAGGCGTTAGACAGATGGGAGGGGGGTATATACATACATGGGTATATGCATACATGTATATACATACATGGGTATATACATATATAATGACTGCGATGTGCACCATCTGGGGAATGGACATGCTTGAAGCTCTAACTGGGTGGGAGGGGGGGACAAGGGCAACATAACCTAAACATTGGTACCCCCATAATATGCAGAAATAAAAAAAATAAAATAAAGACATCAGCTATTCTCTGGCTTGTTAGAACAAAAGCATATCATTCTTAAATTGATCTTAGGATTCTTAAAATAAAAGGTTCTGATCTTTTGAAGGAAAATTATCTTCCTAATATTTTCCTAGTAAGAGTACATCACTTTTCCATCAGAAAAAAAGTAGCATCTAATTATTATTGCTCTTTTATTTTCTTACGTTCACCTTCTATTTCCTTGACATTAGATTTCAAATTAAACATAAGGAACAATTTTGAGCATTCAAGCCTCACAAAAAAAATAAAGAATCTTGATTGATTCAAAGTTTTACTTTACGTACCTACAATTTCCCAGTAGTCCTATTTCTCAATCAGAATTTGAATAATCTTTACAACTTGTATTCCCCCAAACTCAGATTTAATGACTCAGTAGGTTCAGAAAGAGAAATAACAGCTGCAGCTCATCCCGCTGTGCTATTCAGTAATGACAATGTTATACCACATTAGCAATTGTGACATTAATAAAAAGAAGCCCATAGGATTAACCAAAGACATCTGACTTTAGTCAAATGTAGGTCAGGCTTTGTTTGCTCAGAAGCTGGTAATAAATTCCCAGGTAAGTGCTCTCGTGTGTCACACATATATGTCAGGAGCATAATTTCAGCCTCACTAAATGATTCACATTTTTAAGTTTCTGTAAGCCATTTTTGAATTATTGTTAAGCATTTAATTCCACTGCCAGGCCTATAGGCTCTTTAAAATTATTAACTTATGTGACATTATCGCATGTTTTTCCTTTAGGCAACACTTAAAAGGACCTTGGAGGGTTTCATGTTCACCTTCCGGTTACTGAAGTTCTTGCTATAAGAGGCTCAGGGGTCACTCCTAATTTACAGCATAATTATGGAGGAAATGGTGCTGATGGCTAAGATAGCCATCTATAATTGCGAAGTTCTCATTGTCAGAGGAAGTGTCATTGTAAGCCTAATGTTAATATTGCATTCTTAACACAGTCTCACTGTACGTTTTATACAAACAAGAAGTCCAGAACCATACAATCCTAAAATATACTGTAAAATATAAACACTTTGGGAAACAGTACAGCAGTTTCTTTTAAAGTTAAACACATACCTACCATATGATCTAGCAATTGCTCTCCTAGGTATTTGTCTAAGAAATGGAACCATATGTCCACAAAAAAGACCTACGCAAAAATGTTCATAGCAATTCTATTGATAAAGGCCCCAAACTGGAAACAACCCAAATCAAAAAGAGAATAGCTAAACAAACAGTGGCATATTTATACACTAGAACACCACTCACTCAGCAATAAAAAGGAAAGAGCCACATAGCCACTCAAGAATCATGGACAAATCCCAAAACATTATGTTCAGTGAAAGTAGCTAGATGCAAAACAGTACATATTGTGTGATTCCATTTATGTAAAATTCTAGGGCAGTCAAAACCAATCTATGGTGATACAAATTGAAGTGGGGCAAGGATTGTCTAGCAGGGACATAAGAGCACTTTCTGGAGTGATGAAATGTTCTGTAACTCATTGTGGTGATATTATGTGTGTGCATATACTTGTCAAACTCATCAGATTGTACGTTTTAAATGTTTTCTATTGAGGTAAAGTATATGTATAATTTACCATCTTTACCATTTTTGAGTATAAAACCTGTACATTTAACATCTGTACACTAAGATCTGCATCTAAATTATACCTCAATAAATAACATATATATGAGTGTTCTGTAAGCTCTTCAATTTTATACTTAAATTTTATTAAATCAACCACCTTTATTAAATGCTTATGAAGTCTTTCATTGTGAAGTCTTTTAAATATAAGCCAAAAGAGATGTCAACTGAAAGAGTTACTAACCCAATATTATCCAAGTAAGGATAACAAGCAGTATATTTAATGAGTAAAATAAATGGATAATTTTAACCGATTTACATTTTAATTCTTTCTACATGCAAATGGCATAATTTAAGAGCTCTGCATTTATAAATTAGAAAAATTAGAAAACTATCAATGTGCATAAATACAATTAAGTGCTTAAAGTTAATTTATATTAATGTGGAGGAGCAGTTACAAGATCAGCCAAAAACAGTAAATGATACAAAAATCATTTGAATTTCTAATATTCCGCAGAGTTTCATTGACTCTTCCAATCCAAACCTTACCATTACCACCACTATGATTCAGGCCCTTGCTAACTTTTTAAGTACAGCAGATTTCTAATTGGCTCTCCTAATTTTACCCCTTTTAAAGTCACCATATTAATCTTAAAGCACAGCCTGAGCATTTCATGCTATTTATCACAATTACAGTCAGGTTCAGCTTCCTAGCCTGGCACTCAAAGGTCGGTGTTGGTCTGACTACAATCTGTCCTCAGTTGTACCCACTCTCAGGGCCACTTTTTACCTGGCTTCCCACCAGTTTACAAATCCTTGCATAAGGCAGCTGAATGGCTCTCCCAACCCTACCATGGGACCTTTGTTCATGCTGCCTCTCCATTTGAACTTTACACCATGTCCAATTCGCCCCAGTTTTCAAGACCTGCTTTCACCATCACTTCCTTGGCAAGGAAGTTCCTGATTTTACTTACTCAGAGTAATCTTTCTTTCCTAGAAATACCCACCATATTTCATGCCCAGTTCTCTTATCATAATCACCATCCTCTATCCTATATTGTTAAATGGTTTGGATTCCAACTTCAAAAAGAAACGTGTAGCTTCAAAACTTAGCTCCCCAGCTGTCAGAATTTAGGTAAGTTGCTTCATCTCTCTATGCTTCTGTTTCTTCATCTGTTAAAAAGTAAAATAAAAATATTATCTCTCTTGTGCAATTGTTGTAAGTAGAAAATTAATGTACATAAAGTGCCTTAGTCTGACATATTTTCAGTACTCAGTAATATTTACCCTGAAACCTGCTAGCTAAAAGAGAATGAATTCTCTAAATGGATGAAATATATTCCAAGAATTGAGAGAATTTGTAAATGGAAAATTTTTGAGGAATATCAAGATATACCAGAAGGTTGGAAGTGGATAACTTTTGCTGCTATTTTCAAAATAGGGCATAAGTTAGATTTTAGAAACTGAAGGATGGTGAGACTTATGTTAATTTGAGGCAGAAAGAGTCTGGCTAAAAGGAAAACAAAGAAGGAGAAGTAGTCCAGGTACCAAAGAGAAATGAAAACACATGTCCACACCAAGACTTATACATGAATATTCATGGCAGCTTTATACACAATAACAAAAAACTAGAAACAAATGTCTACCAACACAGAAATGGGTAAGCCAAATATGTTATATCCCTACAACAGAATATCACTCAGCAATAACCCAGCAATAAAAGGGAACATACCAAGGAAGTAACAACATGGGTGAATCTCAAATAATAATATTGAGTGAAAGAAGCCAAACACGAAAGAGTACACACTGTGTAATTCCATTTATATGAAATGCTATAAAATGCAACTAACCTATCTTTACAGGAAAGAAATCAATTACTGCCTGGAGCATGGAGAGAAAGAGTGACAGGAAAGGGCATTTGGAAACCTCAGAAGATGATGAAATGTTCTGTGTCTCCACTGTGATGGTAGTTTCAAAGGTATGTACATAATTCTGCCAAAATTCATCAAATTGTCTACTTTAAATGAGTGTTATTTGTTCCTTTTTTTTTAAGTCAATAAGAACCTAAAAAATGAAGTAGAGCTGATTGGAAGACAGCATATTCCTTTGTGTTGGCTAAACATTGGTATGTTGGATAAGAGATGAGGATCTAAATCATCTGGACAGGCTAGAGCAGTAGTTTAGATATATAATATGGTAAAACTTTACAAGGACAGCTATTAAATAGCCAAATTTAGTCTCAAATTTAGCTTTCTAAGTACAAGATAGAGGAACCATGCCATACCAGCAGGACATTAGAAAAGGCAGCCTTAGGGTCATAATCAGCAACAAGCTCAGTGTCAATCAATAATGAAATGGAACACATGGCCTTGGGTTGCAACAAAAAAGATATGATCTTTAATAGAAAGAAGGTGAAAGTCTTATTTTATTCTCCATAATGAGCTTACATTTAAAAATATTTCATTAAGTTTATAGTGAGATGCTTAGAGGGGGAAGATTAGAATTAGATCAGAGAAGGAAAAATAGCATGCTTTTAATCTATGAGTTCCTTAAAGATAGGATCCATAGTCATCTCAGCATCACTAGCACCCATCTCAATTCCTGGCATGACCATAATTCTTGTTTACAAAGTAAATGGTGTTTATATATTGATAAGACTTGAATTGATGTCATGTAAGCAGTGGGAAATTAACAGGGCTTTTTAACCTAGAGAAGACTGACAGAGTGAGAAGGAAGGGTGAAGAAAGAATAATTGCATAAGTTGTGCCTATGGTGCAAAATCTTTGTCACTTTCTTCCATCAAGAGGTGGGGTTATACGTCCCACCCCTTGAATCTGGGATGAATCTGTGATTACTTCGAATAAAAGAATGAAGGGAAAATGACATTGTGCCAGTTCCAGGCCCGGTATTTAAGAAGACTGGCAACTTCCAATTCCTCCTTCTTGGAACCTATTCACCATATTAGAAGGAAGCCCAAGCAGCTACAAGGACAGGCCCACATGTGGCAGAATTGAGGCACCCAGCCCACAAACCAAGCAGAGCTCCCTGCCAATAGGTAGCACCAACTTGCCAACCCATGTAAGTGAGCCGCTTGGAAGTGGATCCTTATTTAATAAGCCACCCCAGTTAATGCCACATGGAGCAAAAATGAGCTTTCCCTACTGAGTTGTATGCAAAACTGTTAGTAAATAAGTTATTGTAATAAGCCACTAAGTGTTGGGGTGGTTTGCTATGCAGCAAGAGATAACTGGAACAGTAACCATATTCAAATAAATGAAGGTATCATATGCATGGCCCATGGGATAGAATTAGGACCATCATGAAGAATTGAGATCAATATGCGTAACTTGTAGAGTTTCACTGAGAAGCAGGCTAGAGCATTAAACATAAGACCAGGCAGAGAAACCCAGAAGAGACTGCCAGAGTTGTGGAACTCATCTGGCATTAGAACTGGCCTCAAGGAAATAAGCCAAGAATCTAGATTAGAAAGCTCAAACGGTATATGATTAGCTCAGCTCAATTTCAGATGGCATCAATTCCCATGGGTTTCATCTGCTGGCAAATGTGGGCATAATAGTACCAGAGAGAAGACCATTCAGATTGAATAAAATCCTATGCATCCAATGGCTAGGAATAGAAGAGAAGGAAAAGGATGGAAGGCTTTCAAGACTCCAGTTAAGATAAGACCCAGAGTGGGATACCAAACCCAGAGGCATCCTGGAATGACCACCTAAAACCAGAGAAATGCATAGGCACAAGGACTGTGCACCAGACTGGGGGCTAGAATGACATAGTTTGGAATGAGAAAACACCTTAGACCTACCAGACATCAGATATGATCTTGATCCCACCACCTGATGAAAATGCAAATCCTAATGTGCCTTTCAGACTAGTTTAGGATTGGCTCAAAAACCAACCATTTGATGAAATGGCTAGGAAACTAGAATAGATAAGTAGGCAGTGAGCAGCTCTTCAGTATCCTTGGCTCGATGTGGCTAAGACAAGAGGCTTAGAGAGGAGCTAGAGGAAAACGAGTTTTAACACAAAGAAGAACATGAGAAGTATATTCTCATAATTGCAAAAGGCTGAATTACCACCTGCCAGGGGATCTACAGAGAAAATGCATCCATCTGATAAGAATAACATCAAATAACTTTTAAAAATATTTTTATTTGTATATATTCATGGGGTAGAAGTGCAATTTTCCTACATTGATATATTGTACTGTAGTGAAGTCAGAGCCTCCAGTGCATCCATCACTGGAGCAACACACATTGTACTTACCAAGTAACCTCCAATTATCCTCCCCCCTCACCTTCCATACTCCTCCAAGTCTCCAAAGTCCATAATTTTCCACTCTTTTTCTATGTGTATGCATTATTTAGCTCCCACTTATAAGTGAGAACACGTGGTATTTGTCTTTCTGTGTATGACTTATTTCACATAAGATAATAGCCTCCAGTTCCATCCATATTGCTGCAAAAGACATGATTTCATTCTTTTTTGTGGCTGAATAGCATTCTGTTGTGTATATATACCACATTTTCTTTATCCAACCCTCTGTTATTGCACACTTAGGTTGATTTCATATCTTTGCTATTGTTAATAGTGCTGTGATAAACATTAGTGCAGGCATCTTTTTAATATATTTATTTCGGGGAGGAGCCAAGATGGCGGATGAGAAAAGCCGCCAGTCAGAGTATCTCTGCAAAAAAGACAAATTTTAGAAGAAAGAGAAAAAAGCAAACTAGCAGAGAAACACAGATTGGGTAAGGGTCAGAAGGAAGAGTGCCCGAAACTACAGGAGACTCCACGGGAAGACGTTGCGGAGTAGAACTGGAAGGAGAAAGGCCCCGAGAGGCTTGGAGACAAGTGACAAGGGTAGGTGGAGTGGTTAACTTTCCCATCCCTTGCATCTTGGACTGTTGGTGGGCTCCTGAGTGGTTGGAGAGACCTGCCGACACCAGCCCAGAGACGGCTGCTGCCAGTGAGCAATGGCCTCTTGCGGACATGGCGCCGGGTTCCCAGCCCCCTTGGGGCACCTCCCCACGTGCAGACCCGAGCCTATCAGCATACGCCATATTGTTCCATTCTCTCCTTCCCCCTCCCTACCCATGGGTGCCCAGAGAGACAATTTAGCCATCACACAGAGGCATCTCCAAGGAATGGGGCCTTTCCTTTTGGGGCCCTACAGCAGACTGAGGGGTACTCAGACTGTGAGCTCCCTACCCACCAGCCCTCCCAGGTGCTGCTTGCCTGGGGACTCCAGGTGAGTGGGGAAAATCCCGAGGTGGAGTAAAATTGATCCAGCTGGGGCACCCTGTAGGTGATGCGAGACCAGCACCCCTCCCCCTGGCAGGGTCAGGGATTGATCTCCAGGACCCAGGGGACAGGCCTGCAGACCAGACCCCATACATCCAGGTCACGATCGCACTGCCCTGGGGCACGGAGGAGAGATCTGTGAAAGAGCCTACTGAGGAGTGTGTGCCTTCAGGGGCAGATCAGCATGCCTAAGTGGCAGCCCTCCTCCCAAAAGAGGGCTGTGCACCCAGCTCAGGCTGCGATCCTGGGTAGGGAACCTCCTGGCCCACGTCACAGCCAGGGGAGATCCATCAGCCTGAGGTCCTGCTTGCTGGTAGAGGCCTGGGAGAGGCCACGGAGAGGGGGAGGGTGGAGGGGAGCAAGACCTGCTCCAGAGTGTGGGTCTCAGATAGCCCCACCCCCCAAGCTCAGACTTTCAGCTGAGTCAAGCCATTTCAGCCCCTCCCAGAAATTTTGCACAGAAACAAAGAACAGACTTTTGACCCCTGCTAACAGCAGTTGTGGAGCCTGAGGGCAGGCTTACCCAACCCAGCCCCACCCAGACTCACTCCCGGTGCTGCCCCCACTGAGGTGGAGATCAAGGACACACCTGGAAGTCTCAGGGCCCCACCCATCACCCGAGGCACAAGAGGGCCTCTCTAGAGGAACAAGAGCTAGCTACAGGACCCAAAAACAGCACGCTCCTCCCTGCAAGTGCCACCTACTGACAGGGAGGTCATCCTGCACACGTTTTTACTGCATCTACTGATTCATCATAAAGGGTGTGGTTGACTCTCACCCACAAACACCACCTACTGGCTCAGAGACTAAACAGGGCATGTCATTATCCAAACAAAAATC
The DNA here is from genome assembly GCA_004363605.1 of Indri indri. NCBI lineage: Eukaryota > Metazoa > Chordata > Mammalia > Primates > Indriidae > Indri > Indri indri. The sequence goes on from RJWJ010011063.1 coordinate 9,583, forward strand.
TAAAGGCAAGAATGAACAACTGATCCAGATGGGCAGGAACCAGCGAAAGAACTTTGGAAGTATAAAGACTCAAACGGAAAGCACACCCCCAAAGAGGAAGAACAGCTCCCCAGCAATGGACATTAACCAAACTTAGAACACTAAAATGACAGATGAAGAATTTCAAACATGGATTGTAAGAAAACTGAATGATATGCAAGAAAAAATGAATAACCAACACAAAGAAACCACAAAAAAAATCCAGGACTTGGAAGAAAAATTCACTAAAGAAATTGAAATATTAAAGAAAAATCAAACCAATCTCCTGGAAATGAAGGACTTATTCAGGGAACTACAAAACACCGTGGAAAGCCTCAAGAACAGGGTAGATCAAACAGAAGAAAGAATCTCAGAGACTGAAAACAACTCCTTCCAATTAAATAAGTCAGTCACAGAGATCGAGCAGAAAATTAAGAGAAAAGAAATAAGCCTACAAGAAATGTGAGATTATGTGAAAAAACCAAACCTAAGGGTGACAGGGGTTCTGGAAGGTGAAGAAGAAAATACTCAAGGGCTGGATAAGCTATTTGAAGAATTAATAGAGGAGAATTTCCCAGGCCTTGCTAAAAATCTAGATTACAGGTACAAGAATCTCAACGGACCCAGGGAGATTCAATGCAAATAGGAAGACACCACATCACGCAGTCATCAGATTGACCAAAATAGCCACTAAAGAGGCCCTTCTATGAGCTGTAAGGTGAAAGAAACAAGTAACATACAAAGGAAAGCCCATCAGAATAACTCCAGATTTCTCAACTGAAACCCTGCAAGCAAGAAGAGACTGGGGCCCCATTCTCACTCTTCTGAAACAGAATAATGCCCAGCCCAGAATCTTGTACCCTGCAAAACTAAGTTTCATATATGAAGGAGAAATAAAGACATTCTCAGATAAGCAAACACTGAGGGAATTCACCAAGACAAGACCAGATCTCCAAGAAGTACTCAAAACAGAATTACACAAGGATCAGCACAATAAACACTCTGGAATGTAAAACCACTCAAAAGTTAAAGATCAAAGGCGAGATTCCACAATGGCTCAAGAGGGAAAACAAAGCAACAAAATGCAACCCAACAGAATGAACAGTAATTCACCCCACTTATCAGTTCTCTCAATAAATGTGAATGGTTTGAACTTCCCTCTCAAGAGACATAGGCTGGCCGAATGAATAAAAAAAAGAACAAGCCGAGCATCTGCTGTCTCCAGGAAATGCATCTAACCTGCAAGGATGCATTTAGACTCAAAGTAAAGGGGTGGAAATCAGTATTTCAAGCAAATGGAAGCCAAAAGAAGGCTGGTGTAGCAGTTTTGATCTCAGATAACTTGGTTTTTAAATCAACAAAAGTAATGAAAGACACCATAATGGTGAAGGGTACAGTTCAACAAGAAGACATAAAAATTCTAAATATGTATGCACCCAACTTAGGTGGACCCAGATTCATAAAGCAAACTCTACTTGATCTAAACAAATTGATAGACAGCAGCACCATAACAGTCGGAGACTTCAACACCCCACTGACAGCACAGGACGGATCCTCCAAACAGAAAATTAACAAAGAAATAATGGACTTACAGAACTCTAGAACAAATGGGCTTGACTGACATTTACAGGACATTCTACCCAAAAACCACTGAATGCATGTTCTTCTCATCAGCTCATGGGACATTCTCTAAGATTGACCATATTCTAGGATGCAAAGCATGTCTCAAAAAATTTAAAAAAAATAGAAATCATACATGCATCTTCTCAGATCACAGTGGAATAAAAGCAGAAATCAACCCCAACAGAAACTCTCGTCTCTACACAAAGTCATGGAAATTAAACAACTTTCTACTGAACAATTCTTTCATAAACAAGGAAGTAAAGATGGAAATCAAAAGATTCTTTGAACTAAATGACAAAGGTGACACAAGTTATCAAAATCTGTGGGACACAGCCAAAGTAGTCCTGAGAGGAAAGTTTATTTCCATAAACGCCTATATCCAAAAGTCAAAAAGATCACAAATAGACAACCTAATGAATTGACTCAAAGAACTGGAAAAAGAAGAACACACCAACCCCAAACCCAGCAGAAGAAGGGAAATTAATAAGATCAAATCAGAACTAAATGAAATTGATAACAGGGAAACTATATGGAAGATTAATAAAACAAAAAGTTGGTTCTTTGAAAAAAATAAACAAAATTGACACACCTTTGGCTAAACTAACGAAAAACAGAAAAGAAAAATCCCTAATAAGCTCCATCAGGAACAAAAAAGGAGAAGTTACGACTGGTGCTGTGGAGATTCAAGACATAATTTATGAATATTACAAAAACCTTTACGCACACAAACTGGAAAATGTGGAGGAAATGGACAAATTTTTAGAAATACACAGACTCCCTAGGCTCAACCAGAAAGAAAAAGAATTCCTTAACAGACCAATATCAAGCACTGAAATTGAAACAGCCATAAAAAACATTCCTAAAAAGAAAAGTCCTGGACCAGATGGTTTCACACCCGAATTTTACCACACCTACAAACAAGAACTGGTGCCTATCCTGCAGAAATTATTCCACAGCATCGAGAAGGATGGATTCCTCCCCAACACGTTTTATGAAGCCAACATAACCCTGATACCAAAACCAGGAAAGGACGCAACAAAAAAGGAAAACTACAGACCAATATCTCTTATGAATATGGATGCAAAAATTCTCAACAAAATTCTAGCTAACCAAATCCTGGTGCTTATTAAAAAAATAATCCATCACGACCAAGTGGGCTTCATTCCAGAGATGCAGGGATGGTTCAACGTATGCAAATCTAGAAACGTAATGCACCACATAAACAGAAGCAAAAACAAAAACCATATGATTCTCTCAATAGATGCAGAAAAAGCATTTTACAAAATTCAACACCCTTTCATGATAAGAACACTTAACAAAATAGGCATAGATGCGGCTTACCTAAAAGTGATACAAGCCATTTATGACAAACACACAGCCAACATCATACTGAATGGGGAAAAATGGAAAGCATTCCCACTTAGAACTGGAACCACACAAGGTTGCCCACTATCTCCACTTCTATTCAATATAGTGCTGGAAGTCCTGGCCACAGTAATCAGGCAAGAGAGTGGAATTAAAGGCATACGAATGGGAACAAAAGAGATCAAACTCTCACTATTTGCTGACGATATGATAGTATATCTAGAAAACCCCATGGATTCAACCAAAAGGCTCCTGGAATTGATGAATGAATTCAGTAAAGTCTCAGGATATAAAATCAATACACATAAATCAGAGGACCTGATCAAATTAAAAAGCTTCTACACAGCCAAAGAAACTGACATGAGAGCAAACAGACAACCTACAGAATGGGAGAAAATTTTTGCATGCTACAAATCTGATAAAGGGCTGAGAACTAGAATCTATTTAGAACTCAGGAAAATCAACAAGAAAAAAATCAAACAACCCTATCAAAAAGTGGGCAAAGGACATGAACAGAAACTTTTCAAAAGAAGGCAGAGTAATGGCCAAAAAGCATATGAAAAAATGCTCAACATCTCTAATCATCAGGGAAATGCAAATCAAAACCACAATGAGATATCACTTATCTCCAGTGAGAATGGCCTTTATCAAAAAGTCCCAAAACAATAAATGTTGACGTGGATGTGGAGAGATAGGAACACTCATACACTGCTGGTGGGACTGCAAACTAGTGCAACCTCTGTGGAAAGCAATATGGAGATAGCTTAAAGAGATACAATTAGAAGCACCATTCGATCCAGCAATCCCATTACTGGGCATCTACCCAAAAGAACAAATGATACTCTATAAGAAAGACACCTGCACCCGAATGTTTATAGCAGCACAATTCACAATTGCAAAGATGTGAAAACAACCCAAGTGTCCATCAATACATGAGTGGATTAATAAAATGTGGTATATGTATACCATGGAGTACTATTCAGCTTTAAGAAACAATGGTGATATAGCACTTCTTATATACTCCTGGATAGAGCTGGAACACATCCTACTAAGTGAAGTATCCCAAGAAAGGAAAAACAAGCACCACATGTACTCACCATCAAATTGGTATTAACTGATCAACACATAAGTGTACATATAAGAACAACATCTATTGGATGTCGGGCAGGGGAGAGGGGGGAGGGGGGACGGGCATATGCATACACAAAGAGTGCAATGCACACCATCCGAGAGATGGACACGATTGAAACTCAGACTTGGGGAGGAGGGGGGCAAGGGCAACATAAATAACCTAAACATCTATACCCCCATAATATGCTGAAATAAAAATAAATAAATAAATTAATTAAATACATATATACATGTATTTCTTTTCCTTTGGGTAGATGCCCAGGAGTCGGATTGCTGGATTTTATGGTAGTTCTGTTCTTAGTTCTTTGATAAAATACTGTCTTCCATACAGATTGCACTAATTTACATTTCTGCCAACAATGTATAAGAGTTTACTTTCTCCAAATCCTCACCAACATCTGTTATTATTTGTCTTTTTAATAACAGGCATTCTGATTGGTGTGAGATGATTTTTCATTGTGGTTTTAATTTGCATTTCTCTGATGATTAGTGAGTTTGAACATTTTTTCATATGCTTTTTGACGACTTGTTTGTCTTCTTTTGAAAAATATCTATTCATGTCCTTAGCCTACTTTTTAATGGGGTTATTTGGTTTGTTGGTTGTTTTTTTTTTTTTTGGTGTTGAGTTGTTCAAGTTCCTTGTAAATTCTGAATATCACCCTGTCGGATGTATAGCTTGCAAATATTTTCTCACATTCTACTGGTTGTCTATTCACTCTGTTGATTATTTCTTTTTCTGTACAGATGCTTTGTAGTTTAATTAACTCCTATTTGTCTGTTTCTGTTATTGTTGCCTGTGCTTTTGCCTAGATGGTGTCCAGAAGAGTTTTTGCTAGGTTTTCTTCTAGTATTTTTATAATTTTCAGTCTTACATTCAAGTCTTTAATCCATCTTGAGTTGATTTTTGTATATGGTGAGAGATAAGGACCCAGTTTCATCCTTCAGCATATGACAATCCAATTTTCCCAGTACCATTTATTGAGAAGGATGCTCTTTCCTCAGTGTATGTTCTTGTTAACTTTGTCAAAGATCAATTGGCTATAAGTATGCAGCTTTACTTCTGGGTTCTCTCTTCTATTCCATTGGTCTATGTGTCTATGGTCCAGTCTCACAGTAACCCATTGTAAAGTGGCAAGTATTGTCCTATGTATATGTAGAAGAGCCTGGTTTAACTGTCCCTCTCAAGCCAGGCAGCAACTACAGCTGCATCAGCCCAAACTCAGCCTGAGAGCAGGACACATACCAGCATTAAACTCTCAAAATGGCACTTTGGACCCGCAATCCAGGAGGGTGGGGCCCCTCCCAGACAAGCAGCATAAGCAAGAAGTTCTGGGGAGTGCAGTCCACTCGTGTCCCAGTCTCAACAGCAGCCTGCAGCAGGGCAGTGGGGACCTCTGTAGGTTTGCATGGGAGATGCCCAGTCTCCCATCTCCCTCCTTGGAGCAGTGCAATGGTGGCAGCCGAGTCTGTAAATCCCTGGTATCTAGGTCTCAAAATGGCACAGTTGCTCTAGGTTCGGATGCTTGTAGGATTCCCTGTGGGTTCCCTTTTTGTGCAACATCGCTGTGCAATCTACATGCAGCTCCCTATGTTAGGCCATAGGTCAAGGGGTTCTCCCTTAGCCAAGATTGTAAAACCTGTTTCAGAGTGTAAAGCCCTATGGACTTCTCTCTTATTATTTCCCCATATCTAGGAGCTTCTCCCAGCTCCCAGCCAGTCCCCAGTGGGGAAGTCTTCCTTGAACCCTCTCCTGACTTATTTTTGGTGCATTTTGTCACTTCTGTGGTGAATCCTAGACTATCTGTTCAAAATATATCCGCTTACTATTCTGGGTCCTCTTCATGGAGAGGGCACATACTACCTGCATTTAGTCAGCCATCTTGATCCTGAGTCAAACAACTTTAAAATTCCCTTCCAACCTGAGATTTCCTGAAAATACACAATGTGAGGGCAAACTGCACAGAGTATACAGGTGCTCAACAAGGGATGGATGGACAGATGAACAGATGGATGGATAGAGAAACAGGTGGATGAATAAATGGAAGGCTGGATAACGCAGTCTGACATTTTCAAATACTCAGTACCACCTGTCCACTGGCACATTAGCTACAGGAAATAAGCTGGACCCCAGAGAAAAGAAATTAAAATGTACTTGCACCTCTAAGAGTTTGCCAAACACTTATCTTTGAGTACCCAAATATATGCTGCATTTTTATGGTTATGAAAGCAATTTCCAAAGAAAATTTGAATTTCATATGAAAATATATCCACTTATTCTAACTGGCTGACTCTGACTGGGGGTCACTGTGGACCTGTCTCATCTGGAATTTGGTAAATTCGGTGCAGCTCTGTCCTGACAGTCAGGAATCCAAGCTCCAGTGCAAAAGAAAGACTTGAGCAACAGAGAAGCAGTGACCTCTTTTCCCACCTGACTTCTGATCCCACCACCCCACATTGGGCTTTGCCTATTTTGCACTTCTTTTTAATTTTTTTGAGACAGAGTTTCATTCTGTCGCCCTGCTAGCATGCAGTGGCGTGATCATAGTGCAGTGAGTTTTGCACCGCTTTTTATCCATTGCTCCTGTCACACTCTCCCCAGTATGAGACGTTTTTGCAAGCCTCTGACCCAGAGCATATACAGTCCTCTCAATAACAGGACTTTTCAACACCGAGGTTTTACGTAAATAAGTTTTCTAGCAGTTTCACACACAAAGAACATCTTGCTCTCTAAGGCAGAGGATGAAGCTCTGAGTTCTAGGGAGTGATCTATAAATTCTTTTAACTATGACTCAGAAATAATAAACATTTTACATTACAACCTAATACAGAGAGTGAGTATAAAACAATCTTTACTTTACTATGTGCTATGCATTCCAATATTTTCTTTCATTTTTAAGCTGCTGGTGAGAACCCACAAATTTAATTTTATGACACACAGCATGGCACTGCTGGTCTGAAAGACCCTGCTTAAGCAATAATTATCAAGCAGAATTTACAGGGAGTGTGGCAGTGGGCCAAGTACCCAAAAGCTGTGTTATCAACATTAGAAGCAAATCCTGGGGTCCCTAAAACCTATAAATAATGTTACCAATTCCTAAGAACAAAAATAGTAAGAGCTAATACATGATGGATGAGATTAGCTAAATATAGGAATTAATTCAAGAAAATGTTGGGCTATGGGGATTTGAAAATACTCAAGTCCAATCAAGATGTCCAGGATTTGCAGTGTAACAGTAGTCTTCCTGGATTATAACATGGAAATTATGTGTTAAAATAGATAGTTGGATTTTGTCTTGCCTGAAGAAATCCTGCTAATAGCAAGAACTGACTACATTGGGATCTTGTAAGTGAGAAGTCAAAAGACAAGGACTTTTTAGTGGGTCTTTCACCCAGGGGAAAGACTACTGCAGCCCCTGAGTGCAAATATCCAGTATGCTCGGCAGCTGGGGCCAAGAGGAAAGTGGAGCATGCAACCCTCATGGCTCAATGACACTTGTCCCCTTTCTCTTCATCTAGATCCACTGAGCAACTTAAGATTTAACATTGGTCTCCCATACCTGTTTTCCTAAAGAAGTCATATAGAACACACTATTCAACTAATATGAACTTCTCATCTGCTTGCCAGTTATATTTCTCATTGTAAATTAATAGACTATAATCTTGATTAATATACCTTAGTCTTGTGGGCTTGTTACATGATCATTTCTGTGCCAAATGAAATGTCAAGGTTGTGGAAGGCAAAGAACCAGACCTAGAATAAGGCAGCACTTCTGGGATGATGGAACTCAAGAGAGAGCCTGCCTGGGCAGCCAGCCAGCCAGTCTCAAAGAAATCCCTCTCTCAACTCTGTCACTTGACCTATAACAAGTTATTCAGAGGTTAATAAATGACAAACCAAATAAAAATGTATTGGTTGCGTAGAGAAAAGCATTGACTTAGCATTCCTTTAGCCAGCTGGAGTGAAGGAACATTATTGAGACCCTGTCAAATTTGCTTTCATACACCAGAGTTGGGCATGGTCCAAACTTCTACAGACTGAAGTTAATATTTTTAAGGAAAGATGAAACAATTTGTGTCATAGAGTCTGATGGCCATATCACACCTTAATATTTCCAATCAATGACTGGATCTGGCTTTTCGTTGCATCTCAACATCATTCATTCATTCCACACACATTTCGGGAGCACCCAGATTCGGTGGTCTCAAAAGAGATAAGATTTCTACCCTCGAGAAGCTTAAAGTCTGGAATAGAAGGATAAATAACTATAAACCAGTGTTGAGATGTAGTGTTATATTCAACATAAAGTCATGGTATCGAGTAGGATCGGCTCAACTTGAGGCAGGGAAATGAGAGGGGATTTCACAGGAGAGATGTTGGAGGTGGGTCGTGGGTGGAAACTGGAGGTCACAAAGCAGACGCTGGAGAACAATCACTGGAGAAAGAGAGAACATGCACTGGAGTTTGGACTCTGCAAGGAGTTTGGATTGGACTAGTCATGGTATTTCCCATGAGTTTAAAGGAGACATTTTTGTTATTGAAGATTTGCTTTATTTTCAAGAAGAGCATCATGATCAGACTTGCACTGTTTAAAAAACCCTGTGGAAATAATGGAGCATGAAGGGGAGGAGCTAACTGGCAGGACTAGAGACAGGGTCCAATAAGATAACTTAGCATCCCCGACACTAGATTTGGGGAGTTGTTTAGGAGCTAACACATACACATAAGAATACTGAATTTGTCTGGTTTGTTTTTGCCTTGCCTTGTTTTCTTACAAAACAAATTTGAAATTAAAGCTAATGTAAACTCTTGCCACAGGAAATACAAATAGTTCCAATGATGGTCTGCTTTGTTTTATTTCTTTTTCCAGGGCCAACCAAAATGATAGGGGAATCTTTTTAGAAAGAATGCACTGTACTTTTAGCTAATGTTTTAACACCCGTTTTGTCTCCTTTTCTATAATCTTAAAACATATGATTGTGTGAATGGGACACTCATTAGAAGTGGCAATGCCTAGCAAATTTTCACTCTGTTTTCTAAATCATCATTCATAGAAGGAACAGTCTCTGCAGGTGTCCAATCCATATTCCTAGATTAGTGAGGGCCCAGAGCACCGAGGACCCAGCCAGGAAGGACAGTGGGTGCCAGACACCCAGGTCCAGCATCGGGGATTAGTGCAGATGTCAGGAAGGGACGCATGCAGAACCAGGATGGCTTCCAGCCCAAGCCCCACACCAGATAGGAAGGGTCTAGGTGTGCAGACAACAGGTAGGAGGCAGGGTTGTTGGTTCAAAGCCAACACTGTGAGGAAAGACCCAGACTGAGTTCTACACCAAGCAATGAACAGTATGGCAGTGACTTTATGGCATGAAGTGCTGAAAGACACATTCAGAAGGGGTTGTAAGATTTTCTCCCCTCATTGTTAAAAAGGAGTCATGTTTCTGCCAAATACAGGGACTATGCATTTCTTCATAAAATCAAATTCCTCTATGATACCAGAAATAAACACAGCCAAGCAAATTTATTTATAAAACCAAAGTTTGAAAGGACCTGAGGGCCAGGGAAAAATATCACATTTTTCCCAATTATTATAAACTGGAGAGTTTCTTGTAATTCTTCATGAGTCACTGATACGCATAGAAATAAACTCTCTCTGAGCAAGATAACGTCCATTGTGTTATGATGTCAGAACATGGTCAAATTGCCAATTATTGTTTAAGCTAGCATTTATTTATTTGCTTATGTTTGTTTAAGTATGCCTCTTTCCGAGAAGAACTGGAAGTGGCCTGTTCAAGTGAACAAACACAAAACTGAGTTCCATGCCATCTTCCTGAACTATGCAGTTAAGATGCAGCATTGATACATTCAAAATATACTTAAATAAAAATATTTATATTTTAAAATATTTACTTAAAATTTATTTTTAAATAATAAGGCAGTCACCTAACTTAATGCTTTCATGGATATTACATATAATTACATGAGATACTATCTTTCCCCTTGTACATTTAGAATGAAAATCATTTAGTATAAGGAGTCAAATAGCAGATCTCATGAGTGTACTCAAAAACCATACAAATCAATAGAAACAAAAGACCTCTCCAGAAGTTCCCAGAAAAACACATTACACAGGAGTAAACTCAGGGATATAAATTATTCTACTGTTTTTTTAGGAGTTTTACATTAAAATGTTAGTACTAATAAGTATCATAAGTTGTTTTTCATTTCGGTTCTGTATTTTTCCTTCTATGCTAGGTTTCTTGCTGTTTCAGGCATATGCTGCCACACGTTCAATTAGCAGCTAATCATATCCTGGAAGTGCAACAATATTATAGCCAGCTTCAGGCTTCTGTGATTGAATAGGCAACATTGCTCGCTCCGATTTCACTCACAAAAGCAGCATCAAAGCAGTAAAGCACTCTACAAATTCAAAACAATGGTGAAAAGAAATGAATGAACTTTTGAAAACGGAAATAACAAGATAATTGATTGTATTGTGCATATTCCCACATATAAGGCTATTTGAAAACTACAAATGTTACATTTTATTCAAGGTCTTCTTCATGTTTTGATGTAACAACTCCTCCTCCCTATTTTTAATTTATCAAAAGAGTGTAGATAGGAAGTTGAGGTTTCATTTTTTGTTTAAGAGATGATTCTATTATAATATTACAAGGATTATTTTTACTTGTATGACTTATGTAAGATGGAAAAGCTTACAAATATTTCCCTGCTTCAAGACTTTTGAAAATGGCTTGAGATGATTATAACCAGATTTGTGAGTTAATAGTTAATACTTAATTATCACAGGGTTGAGAAGAGCCACCTTCTTTAAAAAATAAACAACTTTAAATAAAAGACACTGTTCTCTACCAAAAAAGTTTAGCAGATATAATTGTCTATAAGAAACATTAATAGTCTTTAGGTTTCATATCAACAGCCCTTGGGTCTACTAAAGAAAAATCATAAAGATTACAGAAGACATTTGCCGTTCTTAGTAAAGATATTTTAGAGAGAAATTCAACTTTATGATAAGATAAAGAATAAAATTAACAAATATTATGATAAATGATATACATATTTTCTACCCTTTCTTATCCTCTTTCAATAACTGCCAATAACTAAATCATGCTTTACGTCTTCTAAAGTCCTTGTGTTAATGGATCCTTTACTTAAAGTTTTTATTAAGTGACAGTGAAATTATTTCAACTCTAATTTTAATCAAAGCAGAATAAAAGAATCTAGGACATAATAATTTATTTCTACATTAGCAAAGATTCTTTCCCTTAGTCATAAAAATTAAGTTGAAAAGGGCATGGTGAAACAGCCATTCTTATCTATTTCTGATGAGTGAATAAATTTGTATAATCTTTTAAAAGGCAACATGAATATATCAAGAGCTTCATATCAGTTATCTATTGCTATATTAAATATTATCCCAAAACAACAAACTTTCTGTTGCTGTTGTTGAGACAGGCTCTCACTCTGTTGCCCAGGCTAGAGTGCAGTGGTGTCATCATAGCTCACAGCAACCTCAGACTCCTGGGCTCAAGCGATCTTCCTGCCTGAGCCTCCCAAGTAGCTGGGATTACAGGCGTACATCACCTCACCTGGCTAATTTTTCTATTTTTTTATAGAGACACAGCCTCGCTATGTTGCTCAGGCTGGTCTCAAACTCTGAGCTCAAGCAATCCTCCCACCTTGGCCCCCCCAGAGTGCTAGGATTACATAGGTGAGCCACCACACCCAGCCACAACAGACATTTTTTATCTCATAGTTTCTGTGGATCTGGAATTTGAGAGCAGTTTACCTGGGTGATTTCAGGGCTTATGAGGTTGTAGTCAATATGTTGGCCAGTACTGTCATCATCTAAAGGCTTTCCTGAGGGTACAGGATATGCTTCCAAAGTGACTCACACGTCTGGCTATTGGACAGAGACCCTGGTGGAGGCTGTTGGCAGAGGTCATTACATGGATCTCTCCATAGGGCTGCATGGGCATCCTCATAACATGTCGGCTGGCTTCCCCAGAGCAAGTGTTCCAAGGGAAAACAAGAAGAAATTGCTTTTCCTGACCTAGTCTCCAAAGTCACACACTATTACTTCTGCCATAGTCTATTTATTAGAAGTGAGTCCCTAAGCCCATCTCCCACTTAAGAAGAGGTAAATTAAGAGCCATTTCTAGAAGAAAGGAGCATCAGAGAAATTTTAGACATACTTTAAAACCACATGCTTCTATTATAACATTATGTGGGAAAGCATTATATGAAAAATAGACATGGAAAAATACTAAAATATTAAAAAGAATTAAAATTTTAAATCAGTTGCCTTTGTGTGTCAGAATTGAAAGTTAATATCCTCCTCTCTACTTTTCAATATTTCCACACAAGAGAGCATCTACTTTCCTCTATTTCCTCCTTGAAGTATGCTGATATGCACCCTGTATGTAATGCTCTTTTAAAACTTATAAGTGTTATCTTCTATTCAAGAGTTTCCTAAAACAGGAGAATTTCTTCTTTCTATTTTAAAATTTTCAAATTTGTGATTGTTTCAGTTATAAAACCTCAATCCAAAGGACACAGCAAGACAGAATTCCTGTTCATTGCTGGTAGTGGGGAGAACACTCCACTGCACAAGGCATCTTGTTATGTTCGTGAGCGTCCTGTTGTGCTGCTGGGAGGAGACAAGACACATGCAGTGAAGGGCATTTTAGGCCAGGGCTCTGAGTACAAGCAAGGTACAGCTAATGCCAGAAAGTAATTCCTGGACCGAGAGGCTGGAAGCAGGGCTCCGTGCCAATATGGCTCCTATGAACTCACACGGTAACTCCTATAGTTGCCTTATCCGAGCCACCCATCTGAGGACATTCCAGAAAACAAATCTGCAAGGGACCACTCTCATGAATGGGATACAGGGGTCTGATCAGTCAGACCCACCCTCCCTTCTCCTCCTTACACACAGCCTGCACCTATCTGTTCCATCCATGTTCCTATTACAGACATTTGTAACAGACACTGTGCTCCACGCAGGTCCCCTGAAATCCTCCTTACTAGTTTTGGGTGTCCATTCCCCTACTTCTGGGTGCCTTTTCTTTTTGAAACAGGGTCTTGCTCTTTTACTCAAGCTGGAGTGTGGTGGCATAATCATAGCTCACTCCAGCCTTGAACTCCTGGACTCAAGCAATCCTCCTGCCTCAGCCTCCTGAGTAGCTGAGACTACAGGCACATGCCACTACACCTGGCTAATTTTTCTATTTCTTTTTTGTAGAGATGGAGTCTCCTTATGTTACCCAGGCTGGTCTCAAACTCTTGGGCTCAAGCGATTCTCCTGCCTCAGCCTCCCAAAGTGCTGGGATTACACCTATGAGCCACTGTGCCAGCCTGCTTTATTGTGAAGGGCTTGTAGCTACAACTTTGTTCAGATATTTCTTTTGAGCTACTGGACGACTTTGGCTGCAAGCACGGAGAGCTGAAGGTGCTTGCAAGTTCACATCTCACCCACTCACCCCAAACGCTCCTGCCACCGCCACACAGACACACACACACAGAGCAGTCCTTAGCCAATGACTGATGGAAGTGGGAATAAAAAAGCCTAGCTCCCTGTCTCAAGCCAGGACAAACTCTAAAATATTACTCTTTTTGGTGTCTTCTCCTATCCTGCACTACTTCCCCCACACCCTTTCCAATTCTTCTAGGAGCTTCTCCTCAATAAGCCCTTTACACAAATTCCTGCTTCCATGGTTTGCTGAAAGGGGAAGTGATGAAAACCCCAATGACTAGATGGAATTTAGTTGCTTGGAGACCAGGGATGTTAAAAGACCTTCAATGCAAAGAACATCCCACTTAACAAAGAATTGCCCTGCCCAAAATGGCCATGGTACCTTGACCAAGAACTACTAAGAAAGAGGAAAAAAATGTTCAGTTAAGACCAAAACAAGAGTAAGTCCAAAGTTTAGATTTGGTTGAGAAAGAGGAGTCAGCTAATGATATTGAGAGGGAGATGCCAGCATGAAATAGGAAGAAACCAAGAGAACATGATGAACAGAATCCAAGGTAAGTGTTCCAAAAAGGAGGGGTTAGCAGCATTTGATGCACTAAGATCACAGAGCAAGAACAGAGAACTGGCCTCTGGGTTTGCTCCACGAAGTCACTGGCACCCTTGACAAATGGAACTCCTGAGGAGAGGTGAGAGTGAAGTCAGATTAATGTGGGTCAAAGAATAAATGGATGTAAAGGAAGAGGAGACAGTTCATGTGCTTGCCCTTGAATAAGGGCAGAATAATAGGAAGGTGATTGGAGAGGAATTTGGGACTAGAGGAAATTCTTAAAAAAAATGTTTCCATAATGATAGGACTTATTTAGTAGAGGAGGAGCAATATATGGTACATGAAAGAGAGGAGAGAACAGAATGAACATAACTCGAGCAGGCAAGAAGAGATAGGATCTAGATCTCTCAGAATGCACTTACTCTTCCCCAAGGACCTAGTTCTTAGAGCCATAATGCCTATTCTCCCAAGCAGCCCACCTCTGACCCTTCCCTAGGGGCAGGAAAATGCATTCATGTTTCATAAAGACTCACCCTTTCCGAACAACAGATTGAAAGACTTCCTGCTAAACCACACACAAAAACCACAATGATAACATACACAAATACCCCCCCGCCATATATTCAGTTTTCATTCCCTATGTGGTCTTGAATAATGGTCAGGGTAGGTAGGGGAGGGTGACCTTGATTTTTGAAAAGCAAATTCCTCCTCCCTCACTTCCTAAGGCTTTCTGTGGCCTCTATGGGGGTATACCAAGCAAACATTTTTAGAGAGAACTTGCTACAAGGAATGTAGTTAGCTTACTGCCTTCAGATGCTGCATCTTTGGGATCCATCCCAGGATTCACATTGAGGCTACCATTTTCCCAGTCTGCTCCCAGCCAATGACTGAGCTTGGCAGGGCTACTAGAGTTAGGAGATTCCTGTCCAACACAAGGCTCTTCTGATTGGAAATTTTTGCACTAAATCTCCCCATCAGCCTGGTCAAGACATTCTCAGAGCGGCATTGCAATGTGAGGTTCTTCTACAAGTCCTTCTTACTGACCCTTTCGGTGTTCGAACCTGCAGGATGGTCTGAAGGTTCTCTCTAACTGCTTCCGTGATCTTTCCCTTTCTCTTTCACAGGTATTTACTACAATAAATCTGTTACACTTCTAATTCTGTCTTGATGTCTGCCTCCTGGAGGACACAAACTCCTTTTCCTTTGGAGATCTAAAACATGCCCCAGTATTGAGACCTTGTTAGCCTGCCAGTTTTAGTCCAGATTTTACATATGTAACATTTTCTAACCAAATACTTGGCATCTGTAGAAATAGAAAATCAAATTTTTTACTTTCAAGAAGTAGATGATTAATAAATTGTTGTTATTATTGATAGCTGTGCCAGTGTTACAAATGATTGTTATAACCTTCAGAAGTTCTGGCACCAATTCATATCTGTCTGTTCTCTATTGAATAAGCACAGCTCAATAGATTGTTTTTCTTGTTTGCTCTTCTCCAACAAAAAAATCACAGTGCACAGTTGCCAAATGAATAGACTGGAATATTGTCAGGATGCAAATAGAGCAAGAATGCCACCCAGGCATTCTGTATCAATAGGTTTCTTGATTACATGCTATAGCTAACTTCAGCAACAGGGCACCTAATTTGTCAACATGATAGACGGTAGAGGAGGAAGACTGACAGAATCAACAGAAAGCCAGAGCACCAGGCTCAGGAATGGATTGAAAGGACCAAGGAGGTTCTGAAGGCTGAGAAGTAGGAAACAACTCAGCAATCATTTCATAGTGGGACAATCCCAGGCAGAACTATAATAGTACATTGCTGCGACATCACCGGCAACCACCTCCGACATTCACCTTTGTGTGTGCAACTGCTTGGCCTTAAGTCTGATAGATGCCATCTGCCTATACCAGGAAGGGAGAAAAAAGATCCAGGAAGATCACCTTAAGTGGTAAGAGGACAGATGCTTCTACCACTAAGGCTATGAACAAAGGGTAGAAGAAATTCCTTCAAAGGAAATTAAGGAGATATTATGAAGGTGCTGAGAAGATAAAAAATTAAAAAGACAAATTCTACCACACATTTCTTGATCTGAAATCAGCCCTTCTCCATCATACAAAAAGTATGGAAAGTTCATTCCAAGAAAATATTAGCCAGGCACAGTGGCTGTAATCCCAGCTACCAAGGAGGCTGAAGCAGGAGGATCACTTGAGCCCAGGAATTCAAGACCAGCCTGGGCAACATAGCAAGACCTTGTCTCAAAAAAGAAACAAAAAAAGGAGAAGAATGAAAGCAAGCAAATGAAAATGATAACAATCTAGGACTTTGCTAATAAAGTACTGAAAAAGCAGGACTAAGGTGTTGCTTACATTTTTAAAAAGAAAGAAAAAAAATTAGAGCAGTGGTTCTCAACCTTGGCTGATGAAAACATGACCTGGGGAGCTTTTATGAATCCTAACACTCAGGCCAAAACCCAAAGCAATTGGAGAAGAATTTGGAGGGGTGGGACCCAGGCATCAGTACTTTTGAATGCTTCCCAGATGATTCCGATGTGCCGTCAAAGTTGAGAACAACTGTATTTGTAGACAGCCCAATACATAAAACAGAGCTACTCCAGTGAGGAGGAAGATTGGCACCTCTTCCATCCACACTGGTCCCTGAGATACCGCTAAGGAATTCTTTTATACCAGCACTTAAGATGGGTTGTAATTATACGTTTATTGACTCCTCTATGTTTCTCATACCCCAAATCCAATCTGTCAGGTTGGCTCAACCTTCAAAAGATAGTAAGAATCTGACCACCTCTCACCACCCACACTGCAAGCCCCCATCATCTCTTGCTCGGATTGTTGCAAGAGCTTCCTAATGAATCTCTCTGCTTCTATCCCACCTCCCTGCACACTATTCTCAACACAGCAACAGGAGTAATTCTCACATAAGATAAAGCCAGTCCTGTTACTCCTCATTCAGAGTAAAGGCCAAAACCTCCAAGGCTCTACGCTAGGGGCTGGCAAATTTTTCAGTGTATATATTCAGGTCACGTAGGCCATAAGGTCCCCGTCATGATTATCAACTCTGCCATTACAGCCGGAGAGCAGCCATAGACGATATGTAAATGAAGAAGTGTGGCCAAGTTCGAGTAAGACTTTCTGTACAGAAACAGGCGAAGGGGCTGGATGTGGCCCGCAGGCCGCAGTTCCAACCCCTGTGGTGCAGATCAGACCCCACCACAGTTCCAGCCTGATTCCTGCCTTCCTCCTTGCTGTCTCCTTTCCGGTCACACGGGGCTGCTTGGAGCTCCTGGCACACTCCGGTGTGTTCTCTGCTCCCTCTGCCCATGCAGATTTTCCCTGGACCACCCTCTCCCTTCCTTCAGGTCTGTGTCCAGATCTTTCCTTCTCAGTAAGGCCCATCATGGCCACCCTAGTTAACGCAGTACCTTGCCTCCCACCCCATCCTGCATGGCATCTAAGTCCCTTTACCCTTCCTTCTGTAATTTTCTTTTTTTCCATAGCACCTTTCACTTTTAAGCATATTTACAATTTACTTATTATATTTATTAAACTGTCTACTGTCTGTCTAGAATGTA
The DNA here is from genome assembly GCA_004363605.1 of Indri indri. Taxonomy (NCBI): domain Eukaryota; kingdom Metazoa; phylum Chordata; class Mammalia; order Primates; family Indriidae; genus Indri; species Indri indri. The sequence goes on from RJWJ010011063.1 coordinate 27,351, forward strand.
AACTCTGCAAGGGCAGCATATCTGTCAGGGCTCAATCAGAGCAGCAGAACCACTGTGAGAGATAGAGAGTAAAGGATTTATTGTAGGCACTGGTTACCGTGTGGTTCGAGGGGCAGGTGGGGCGGGCTGTATGGGCTGTTGCCTGAAGTCACCATAAGTCAACCATTCCAGCAGGGACAAAGCAGAGTAGACAAGGACAACTGTGGACAAACTGGAACCTAATCTGTCTCTCAGCAACTCCAGCTTCACGGCTATAGGGAACCTCCAGGAGAAGCTGGTCCCTTTTCCACGGAGCTGCCCCGCACCAGGCCCAGGCGTCAGAGGAGCAGCAGGAGGAGACCCAGCAGGACAGGCAGGTCACCCCCAGCACACGGTGCAGCAGATCAGCCTGGGGCCCTGGTGGCTGCTTTGCCCCCGCCTTCCAGAGCTTATGCAAATTTCTCTTGTGGCCGTCCCTAACCCTCAATCTTCCAGAGAAGGAAATTTGGGGAAATGTAGTTCCAGCTTAGATAGGTTGGCACAGTATAAAGCCACCACAGGCAGGAATAATGTTATTTGTTTGTTTTACTAATGGATCAGAATCCCAAGAACTTAAAATATTGCCTAGCACGTTGTAGATGCTTAACTAGTTTCTGAATGGATGAATGATATTCTGGTGGTTATTTGATTCCTGCCAGCTCCCCTCCTAGCATGTAAGCTCCGTGAGAGCAGAGAACATGTGTGTTGGGCCCAACATTATACCATCAGCACCTGGCACCCACATCCAGACTCCGTGCAGGCTCTATTTGAGGAAACACTAACCAGCGGCCTAAAGACAGAAATTCCAACCCTAATGGGAACTCTGAACGAATGCCAAAGGGTATCCAGCACAGACCCACAACATTTCTTAAAATCCATTCTCCAGCCCTCAAACTCTCAGTGTCTCTCACCTCTCCCTCAGCGCCCCCCCCCCATGGAAAATTCCTCCCTTGCCCACTCCTCCCCACTGTCACCTCCCCTTCCTACATTGACTCTTCTCTCCCTCCCTTTATGACCTAAGTCTCCTTTTTCCTTACACCCTCACCCCACCACCAACCACTCTAATGTACATCAGAAGCACCATGGATGAGCTAGCGGATCGACAAGCTGACTACGATTGTTCTTCCTTTTAGCAGCCCTGCCACTGCATGAACTATTCACCTGCAATAGGACCAGGAATACATGATAAATTAAGTGTCTTTGGGTGCTAATGTAACAGAATCAAACCAGGTGATATTTCAAAGATATAGGTATATTTTATATATACACATATATGTTAGTGAGAATATTCTGCAAACTCTTAGGTCATAGTAACATTAAAAATATAATAAATCAGAATTAAAATTAAAATTACACAGACATAAACTTGTCATTTGAAATCTTTTTAAAGGATAATTCTGTTTCATGTGTTTGTGGTTATTTTACCTATTAAGCAGTAGTAATATAAAAGTCAAAACTATTCACTTAATAAAGGCACTGACAATAAAAAAAAATGAATAATATAAAAATATTTTCATTTGGCTTCAAAACACATTATATAATATGTTGCAGCCAACCCATAGTTGTATTATACTAATTTCTACTAGTATTGAAATGAGTTTACATTTTCTAGGACATGTTTATACTTGGAAAAAGTGGTCTAAAATTCACCCCCAAAAAGTCACAAAATAAATAATATGCAGGAAAAATAATCCAGCTTTAGCATTCTTCAAACAGAATTAAATGGCCTGTGGATACAACAGACAATGGAGGACAAAGAACAGGCCTGCGTGTCTCTTACACATTCAGAGCAGGGCAAAGAAATTCCCAGGAAATCCCCAACCCACTACCATATTTCTTCTGAGCCAAGGTCAAATTCAGGAGAGAGGTAAATCATCCACCCTTGACACTTTCTGAAACTTATTTCCCAAAACAAAGATACATACTTCCTCTAGACTTCACGCCCAAATTAGAGAACAACATCTTATTATCTAAAAGATGATCCAAAATGTGTGTCATATCAGGCCAAGGCTAAAAATACCACCACCACCAGGGTTTGTGATAAATTGATTCTGTTATGACTCAAATCCAGAATAAGCCTATCTATTTAGAATGTCCTGGATCGGTCTTGGTGCCAGTCCCTAATCCAGAACAGATCTCATTCATTCCAGAGTTTCTGGCACAAACTGTTCAAACCATCCTTGCTAGTTTTCCACTCACTCTGACATAGCTAAAATCAGATAACTTTGGTGTTGTTTATAACACAAAACCATTATCTATTCTTCAACTAAGTCCCCCTCAGTCTTAAAGCAGACTCTGTTTCTATATGGGAAAACAGCTCTGCTAACAGTGAGCTTCAGATACTGAAACCTACAAAAGCCAACATTGTGGCTCATTGTTAAGTAGTCATCTTAACAGAATTGTGGTTATGAATCACTGCAATCGATTCTCTATAAATAAAAAACCTGGCTAACTTAATTCAATGAGTCATGTAAGTCCAAAAGAATAAAGTGAAAAATTAAGAAAGAGTCAATCATACTAATGTGGAAGTGAGGGAAGAATGTGACATTTTGGAGTTAGATTTCACAGCTGACAGAAACCAGGAGAGACCCATTGTCCCTTTAGGCCTGTTGACATGGGGGTACCGTTATGTGGTGAAAGGTACCTGTCTTCCCTCAGCGTATCCATCACTTCCTAAACACATGACCTAAAAGTTATTTGCTCAGAGAATCTACCAAATCCCATTGTACTTATAATAATTATTACTACATGGATATAATGAACTTGACTTCTGCTTTGCAATAACAAAAAATCTGTTTCTTAAGCAGAAAGGGAACAAAAATTGCCACTTTACTCTCCTCAATTTTCTGCTTTATGCTTAGAAGGAGGAAATGACTTAGCTTCTTTTAAGTACTGGCCATCTCCATTTCTTCAACTTCTTTTTACATATGTGGTGACAGTCCTATCCTCATTCAGCAAATATTTATAACCATGTACTGTGTGTTAATTACTTTGGACAACCATACTTAACAGACCCTGCCAATTTTATTATTAGCTATGTTTCTTTCGAAATTTTTTCCTGACATTTTCCTTTGGTTTAAAACCATATTTATAATTCTTTGAATTTAATTTTTGTACAACTTGTGCTTAGTGCAAGCCCTTTTGTAAACTGATTTTCTCATCATTGAGTTCTCTAGGTCAGCTAGAACTCACTTTTTAGCCATTTTTTTTCCAGGAAATTTTTTTGGTAGCTATTTTACTTACCCTTTCAGAAATGAAATGTTTTTCATATATAGATATAACTTTACTGGAATAAAATTCTTATACCACTCCTATGCCAAATCTTTTCCCCATCTATCCCTATAATCTGTGCTCTTCTAAATTGTAATGTTGTTGAGAGGACACCAGAGGAAAATACGATCCCACACACATACCTGCTTTGCAGGCCACTTGATTTGCTCCCTGTATGAATGATTTGGAAGTATTTGAAATTTAAAAATATCATCAGGATATGTCTGAATTTTTTTTTCATTAATATAGATAGATTAGTTATTTGTACACATACACTCAGATGTCCCATAGCTTAGGCAAGTTTTCTTCTACTGCATATTTGAACGTCATTGTCATCCTTTTTGCTCTGGTCTCCTATTTAGAAACCTCAATTATCTCTATTTAATCACTACACTCTGCTCCTCAGCTATCTGTTGTTATTTTCACTCTGTCTTTTTTCTCTACATCCTGAATAGTGTGTTCTCCATTTTTCTGCTTCCTAATCTTTTCATTAGCATCTCTGGGTTTTTCCTACTCACCCTAGAATAAGGTAAGGCTTACTCTAGCTTAGCGTTTCCTTCGCAAACTGAAAGACTAGGTTTACTTATTTCTCCTGACTGTCCTTGAAATCCTCCTCTCTGATTATGATCCAGAGACGGGTTGATGTGAATGTCTATTTCCTATTCAGCCTGAAGTAAATGGTATGCAGCAGGAGCCAAGGGCATTTCCAGCAGAGAAACGTCTTTGCACAGCTTCTTCCTGCTGTTGGTGAGGCTACAAAGCCTCCAGATTTCTACTTCTGGTTCGCTGCTTTCCAGGCCTCCTTGCCAGGTAACAGCTGTGCCTCTGCCCACCCGCTTCTTGGTTCTGCTCCAGCCAAATCAGGCACAAGCCTTACCACCCTGTTGGATGCGTTCCCTGTAGCTGCCTTGTGACACCAGCTGTCTCCCCAGGGTGCTAATTTCAGCTCTCTGGGCTGCAGGAGTGGGACAGAAACCCAATAGTGTGTTCTGTGTGACCCCATGACCCACCCCATCTCTAGTCTGTACTGACAGATTGGGGGTGCTAATGAGGTGTCCCACGGTCTCCTTAGCTGACTTTGCATCCAAATGCAGCTCCCCTCGTGGTACTGTCTTTCCTCCTAGGATAGGGGACAGCACTCACAAACCCTGGAGATTGCCTTTGCCACTAACCAATGCTGATCAGCGGCTATGCAACAAAATCCACCACATGTATTTTATATCCTGTACTCAGTCTGTCAGTCTGTCAACATACCACATATTATCACCTAGAAGCTGTAACATTACAGCATCATATTGCAGTGGTGTTCAGTTTCTTGATACGCTTGAATATTCTCCCCTCAGAACATGTGACAAAGCTGGAAAGTTACCTAATCTGTTTGTTTGGCAAAACAATCTTCTACTTTCCTTCTAGTCCTAAACCCGGCTGAGGTGTCCTAGGTCAGGCTGCCATGGGAGGAACACAGATGCACAGATTCACTTTACTGTGTGTGCACAAACACAGAAACCCCTTTGTAATAAAAACTCTCCCTTAGAGTTTGCAAAGTGCTTTGCACATAGGCTATTTTGCTTGCTCTTAGAGAGATCCATGTAGGAGTGGTATTGTTATCACCCCTGTTTCATCAATGGCAGGAATGCACTTGTCACTTTCGCGGCTCCACCCCCACCAACATCCTTTGCCCTGAACATCCTCTGATAATTTCCCATTGCTAGAGTCCCCCAGACTCTGGCAGTTTTTCCAGTCTGTCTCCCAAACTCTCTTGATCAGTCTTGCAGGTCCTCTGCAGCTGGCTCATCACTTTGGATCACTGGACTGGGACTGGGCGCATCAGACCTCCCCTGCCTCCAGCCCAACCCTCCCACGGCCCGCAGCCCTGGCCCCACTCACACTGAGCTCCAGGTCCTCAGCTGTGAGCCAGCCCCACTCTCTCCGACACCAAGTCTGGAAACAGTCTGGGCAGAGCCCTGGACTCCCCAGTTACCTAGGAGAGGAAGACAAATATAGAGGAGGAAATCAGCCCAAGAAGAGGCAAAATATGCAGTAAATACAAGGTCAGGCAGCCCAAGTTTGAAATGCAACCAAGTCATCCACTAGGAGTATGACCTTCAACAAGTGTCTTAACCTTTTTAAGTCTCTATTTATGAACTATGAAAAGGATATAACGATAACACATCTCCCTCCCAAAGCCTTTTTGCAAATATTAAATGAAATGGGTATCAGCTAAGTGTTAAGCATAATGCTTGGGACCTGGTAAGCTGTCATAAATATTAGCTATCATTATTACCATTATTATTAATGTCAAAGAATGAATAAGTGTCAAAGCTAGGAACTGACTCCTTCTCTATCTCTTCATTTCATTTTTAATAGTACATAATTATAGAAAATTAGTATATGATGGCAGACAGAAATGGTCACTAAATAGCTTTTGACTAAATGTAGAAGAGTTTGATTACTTTAAGAGCTTACTAGAGGGAAGAAAAATATTACTTGCCCTAGATAAATAAAACAAGCACTTTCTATTATTAATATTTCATTAGACTGCTCCGACAGACAGTTCTAAAGGAACTAGCACTACCAAAAGGTGAGATGACACACATTTTCTTGGTCTTTGTTGTTGTAAACAAATACACATTATTAAATCCAGTGGCTTTCTCTGTGTATTTACAATAACGTGCTGTTAAAACTGTCCTGGGTAGAATCTTCCCCTCTTGCAGATAAGTTCTGGAATCACTGCACAGATTTGTCTGGGCAATTAACATATGCAATTTTGCAGTGCTTCCTGACAGGCTGAGATGGGCTAAAAGGCAGTAGTACTTGTGATGGCCCTCAATATAAGAGCTACTTCAGGATTTTCCCTGCAGTAATAAAGCCCATTAGAGTTCATGGTCTGGAGACAGGCTTTGAAAGCAGCCCACAATATATGTGTCAGGGTCCATCAGGTAATTAATTATGTGTGTTCTAGTGGAACCGTATTAGCACGTCCAGCTTTTCTCAATAGCATGTCTGCAGTATGTTTTTAATCTTGTTTGATGGACAAATTGGCCAAAGTGTTTATTGCAGGCCACAATCTTCATGGATTCTGACAGATTATCTTTTGATAGTTTCCAGCAGACACTGCTACAGGAAGGGAGATGTGTTCTTACTCAGAGGATACACTTATCTCACATTTTGCCAGATTTTAAGACATGCTTCCAGATTTTCTGGCAAAGAGATAAACTCTGGGGGCAATTGGAGCTCTGAATAGATCTGGATAATCTCTCTATTAAAAAAAAAAAAAAAAGCTTAGCTATGGTTCCTCAGGGTTTACCAGTGGTGGTTTGTACTTCATTGTTCCAAGGTTCAGCTGGGTATAATTTTATTCTGCTCATTCCGACAATGACCCTGAAAAGACATAAAATCCATAGCAAATTGAACATTAGGCAAACAAACCTAATCTGGATGAGAAAATAACTACTGTGGGCCAGGGACTGTGATAAACACTTCACTTTCATGAGCTCATTTGATTTTCATTATAAACCTGTCATATGGGTGCACTACTAAGCTCATTTAGAGATGAGAAACCTAAGCCTCAAAAGGATTAAATAACTTGCTCCAGGCCAAACTGCAAGCAAGATGAAGAAAAGGACTGTGCCAGACTCCCTGGTTCTAGAACTGCAGCTTCTGCTAACCAGGGGCCAGCCATACTTGTCCTCCTTTTTTCTGATTCTGGGACATGCCAAAACAAATACCACATTAGGGTCTGTGCCAACTTGTTGCCGCAGCTGTGAACACTCTTCTCGCGGATGACTTGTTGTTATTCACAGCTCAGTGTAAATGTTCCCTACATGGGGAGGGCCTCTCTGTCACATAACATGCTCAGAGTAGTCTCAAGCAAGGGACAACTCAGCTGAGGTAGTTATCCGTCGTCTCCTGTGTGTCGCTGGTTGAAGGTTGCGCCTGGGGGCTCTCTGGCCCGCTCTGTGCATAAACAAGCTGTGGCCTGCACAGGAATGCTGAGTGCCCGTGAGCAGGCTTTCAAGATCAGTTAGTCTAGAGGTTCACTGATTTCCTCAACAACCAGACAATTTCCTTCTTTACACTCAGCTACCCCGGTGCCAGATTTCCTCTCAGGAGTATTTGCCTCTTGGCCATAGGCCAGCTGCTAGGGACAACTAGGTCTGTTTGCCTCCTTGTTCATACCTAAGCAGACCATCTCTTCCTATTAAGAGCAGAAAACTTCCCAGGCATTTCCAAAAAATTCCCCTCCTATCTCATTGGCTCAAATTAGATCATGTGCCCATTCCTGAACCAATCCTTGTCAACAGGAAAATACTATGTGCTGTTGGGGTTAGGCCCAGATTCTTAGACCAATCACTGACAAGGAGGATGGTGTCACAATGACTGGGTGATATTAGCCAGGGCCAAGCATTGAAGCTGTGTCACTCAGCCTTCCCTGAGATACTCAGACATTTGGGAAGTGGTTTGTTTAGGAAGGAACAAGGGGGAAATGAATGCCAGTAGGCCCATCAATCCTCCACTGCATTTAATAACCTTGGGGCTATTTTAAGACTTTCCTAGGTCTTTGGCACTCTCATTTACATAGGCAAAAACTATACCTTCTCAGTATTCCCTACGCCCATCCCAGTCAATATGTCGTGTTCTGATTTTATTTACATCACTATCTAATATATACTTGTTTAATTGTTTATTCACTTACTTAGTCTGTTTTCTCCACTGGGAAACAAGCTCTAAGAGAATAAGGATGTTGTCTGCTTTGTGCGCTGCTATAACTCTCACCCATAAAGTAATGCCTAGAACACAATAGATGCTAAATAAAAGTCTGCTGAATGAATGCATGAATTAAAAAATGAGTGAATCAATGAATAATGGCTTTTACTACATAAAGCCAGGAGGTGAGAGAGGTATGTTGAGGCCATTGTTGGGGGGTCTTTTAGTTCCTGGCAGTGTTGGGTGACAGTGAGAGACTGGGAAAGGGATAAGGGGAAAGAAATCCTGCTGCCCAGGTCTTCTGGGTCCCAGGCTGGAGTTTGGGCAAGATACAACCAGCCAGTCTCACGGAATGTTGAATATCCCTGGTGAGGTGTGGCTAGAGCTAGGCTGGGGCAGGGGTGGTTCTTCAGGGGAGGAAACAGCTATTTAAGAGGCTGAACAGCCAACCTAGGGAAACAGTTCTGGAGCAGTGAGAACCCATATCCCAGAGTGACATGCAAAAGCCCCACACACATACCCAGATCCCAGCCATGTATATCCTCAGACCACTTTCCCTCCTAAAGATGCTAGATTTCATCTAGGCCTAGAGGAGATGACAGAGAACTACAAACAATCAGTGCAGACCCCATTGGCCTGAACAAACTGAACAAACACACAAGGCCTAAGAGATTAATTACACTCAACACACTAACCATTTCAGACACACTGGCCACTCTGGACAGAATGATCACATTCAAAATACGGACCTGCCAGGACATGTGAACGCGTGCCAATGCACTGACCACTTTGGGCATACTGATGCTTTGACAGCAGCAGCAGCCTCCAAATCACTATGCAGGGAAGCATTAGAGGTGGAAAGCTGATGAGAAGTGGAGACTAGAGGAATTGTCATGAAGCATAGTGCACACACCATTGTTACATAGATGATAGGTGATTCACATGCCAGATCCGCCACTATTACACTGACCCACTCTGGAATTCTGACTGCTCAATACACATATCAAGCCTGACTCAGTGCATAGTTCCTTCTCACGGTTATTACTCTGGATACAATGCTCTCCTTGTGTGGACCTCTTTCCCCAAAACAATGAGCCATTGCTGACCCCTTGCACCCTCCCCCAATCGTAGTGTTTTCTGATATTGCTCTCCAGATTTAGAAGTAGAAGAATTGGTGTCATTATGGGGATGGGGAGCAAAGAACTCTCTGCCTTAAAAAGCAGTGCCTATGCAGTAGAAGAGCTGCACAGAACACTGGTTAATACAATCCTTGCATTCAAGGAGACAGACAAGTGGCTGGGATGGAGCTTCTCCTCTCCAACTTTGTAGTGAGCATGTGGAGGCTGCTTCTGCTGGCACAGCTTGGATGGACCATCTATTATATTTTTCAAGCAGATCCATTATCCTTGTACAGTGCTGAAATATTTCCAAGATTCTGGCAATATGTTGAATAACAGCCCCAGCTTTTAATACTAATTTTCCCTTTGTTTCATAGGGATTATGGAGGGCCACTGGTATGGGCTACATGAGAATCCCTTAGCCTTCCCAAACTGAACTCCTTGATGCAAGCACATGTGTTCTTACATATCTGTATCTTTTAATTTTAAGAGATATGCTCTTCCTATTAATCTTTAGGTCCTTTGTCTTTCTACTTCTAATATACCCTCTGTTTGGTTCTCTTTCTCCTGAGCCTTTCTTTTTTTGTTGCTGTTAATTGAGATGAAACTTTAATTCAGTCAAGTGTACCCAGCTGAACAGTTCCACTCCATGAATTTTAACATACGTGTATAACCACCACTTGGATCAAGATGTAGAACATTTCTGTCACTGGAGAAGTCTCTGTTAAGGCCCTTCTCTGATAATATCTCCTTCTTCAAAGGTAACCAATACTTCAACTTCTAGCAGTATATAAGAATTTTAGTCCTAATGCTCTTTCTTAAATTTTGGGGGGGTATAAAGTTTCCCAAGTTTCAGGGCACTACAATCTGTTCCTCTTGACTTCATGTCATCAAAAGTGAAAAGAGAAGGTCCAATGGTGACAAAAGAGAGATGGGACCAAAAAAGAAGCTCCAGACTCTAGTTACTCCAGTCATTTAGGGCTGCGGTTACAAACTGGGGGCCATTTTGTTCCTCAAGGACTATGTGGCAATGTCTGGAGACATTTTTTGTTGTCACAACTGGGGGTGAGGATGGGAGTACTACTGGCATCTAGTGGGTAGAGACCAGGATGCTGCTAAATATCCCACAACACACAGGTCAGCCCCCTACGACAACAAATTATTGGATCCCAAATGTCAATAGTGCCAGGGTTGAGAAATCCTGGTTAAGAGGATGGCTACCTTTAAATAGGGGTTGACTTAAAATGCTTTCTATTATCTTTGAGCCACTTTACACAGTGAGAAGTAAAAAGTGGGCAGGTGGTGTGTAGTCCAACAATAAGATTCTCAATCCATCTTCACCAATGATAGTTACTAGAAATTTCATCCAAAATTTGACTTGCTGTCTTTCGCTTAGTTTCTCTCTCCGTTGTCAGTTTGGATCTTTTCTGTGCAAGTTGGGAGAAGAATTATGGTAGCCTGCTACCATAATTACCCAGAAGTTTCTATGTATAATTTTTATATTAAAAATGCAATGAAAATCAACATGATTATTTTAAATAAAATGCTTTTGTGACTAAGAGATAGGGAGCAATTTTACCTGACGGGAATTCTAGGAGAATAGATGAAATTGAACAAATTGTTTTCTGGACTGTCAACCTTAGCTTTTTCTAAGGAAAGGCTGTTAGCAAGGCCCTTTTTTAACAATGTGTTATTGATCAGGTTCCCAGGGAAATTTGCTAGCTCTGCAATGTAGGTCAGACTCACAATTTGTAAGTGATCACCAATGCCTTTTACCTCGAAAATAACAAATGCTGCAATCAAGGGCAATATATTCTAATTTCCCCTCCTGGATTTTAAGATCATCCCTTAAGTCTCATTTTCAATAAGACATAAATTGTACAAATATGTGAAAAATGTAATTAGGAGAAAAAAGCCTTATGAAGCCAATGACAGTTTTATTTTATGTCCATTTAGTTAAATCAGACGATAAAAATTTTATAGGAAAACATCCATATTCTCTTTGGCCCCACCTCCCCCACCCCATAGCAAATTCTTTATATTAATAAAATATATCTCCTTTATCAGACATTATTAAGAAGTGAGGTATTTCATGTAAGCAAACTGTCAGGTAAATGAAATTTAACCTAAAGGAAGAAAATTGTTATTTAAAAAAAAAAAAAGTGGAGTTTTCGTCTACCTCTGCCAATAAAAATTCTACTCATACTTTGAAACTCTTTCTCTTCCTTCATGAGAAGTTTCCCTTATTGACTGAATCAGAACGAATCTCTTCCTACTTAGAATTCTTGCTGTATTTTAATCATGTTTCCATATATTGTGCCTGTATTGCGGGGTTACTTTAATAACATATAAATAAAATTAATGAGTTTGCTCCCTCAGACAGATAAACTATCAAATTAACTATGATGGACAAAAGTGGAGATAGAGAAAGACACTTTAAAGAGGATTAAATGAGTCAATGTATTTAAAGCCCTTGGAACTGTGCCTGGACACATCATAAGCCCTAAATAAACATAACTGACTGTAATTATTGATTTTGTTATTGGAATTAAATAACACAGATTGCTCCTAGAGAATAATACTTGATTATAATGGAAAATAATGTGCCCATCAGGAGAATTATCCATTTTTGAAAGTCCAGGAAAGGGAGAATGCTAGGTGCAAATGTTGGCTGGAACCATTCCAGAAGTGTCCAAGAGAGAAGGTGTCTTTGCCTAGGAGACTTCCTGTCTGACCATTGGAAGGTAAATCCCATATTGTGGAGTTGGTAACTCCTGCAACTAACCCCACTCTTTCCTCTATCTCCTTCCATGCTCATTGATCAGGATTATAAGTTGGTTTTCCCAATTGAAAGTCTTTGCAGAGGCTACATGAAAAATGGACTGCCATGTAGTATATTTTCTAAAGCCCTAGATGAGCTGACATTCAAATGATGATTTGGCTTTCAATGTCAGATATATGTGAACAGAAAGTGACAGTGGGAGAGCATGTCTGGACCCTCTGGCACTTCTTATTTCCTGTGCATTAATAAATGGGTTTTTGTTGTTGTTGTTGTTGTTGTTGTTTTACCTCAGTTTCTGCGCGTTTGGTTATTGTGAAACTATTTTCAAAAAGTGAATGCATTCGGTGAGCCAACAAATTGTGTTTACGAGCCTGCCGTTTCGGCTGGGAAGAATTCACCAGGGCATCCTGGAGGTAGGGTAATACCTCTTCCCATTGCCATGCACTGCAAACTATTACTTCTACAAGTTCAGCTACTTTTAAGGCATTATCTTTATTGCCTTATACTACAACAATTCATATACTTGATCGCATTCAGTTGTAATGTCCATGAGAGCAGTAATCATTCATTTTTACCATCCCATCATTTTTAATATATGAAGTATTGATGGATACTTTTATACATTCTTAATGGACATGCCGATTGGGAAAAATATTTGTAGAGAAGATTAAGCGTATTTATTAAGATTTAATAGGCACATACCCTTTGACCAATTCCACATCTCAAAATCCACTTAGAGAAAAACTTGTAAGTGTAAAAAATGGACTGCCATGTAGTATATTTTCTGAAAACCTAGATTAGCTGACATTCAAATGATAATTTGGCTTTTGGTGTTGGGTATACACAGACAGAAAGTGACAGTGGGAGGGCATGTCTGGACATTTTGGCACTTCCTGTACATTAATAAATTGCAGGTTTGCGGATGTGGTTTAGCATTGTTTATAATCACAAAAAATTGAAACAATCTATATGTCCATCAGTGGAATAGATAAACCACCCATAATACATGCATTCTGGTGCATACTAATTAGCAATTTAAAAGAATGAGGGAATTCTAATGTCCTAGCATGGAAAGATCTCTAAGCCATGTTGTCTGCAGGGGGAAGCGGGGAGGCAAAACACACAAGCGCACACATACACACACACACCCAAAAATATGTATTGTATGACAGTATTTATGTAAACAAAGTCATAAAAAAAAAAATCAATGGCTCATACCTGTAATCCTAGCACTCTGGGAGGCCAAGGCAGGAGGATTGTTCAAGGTCAGGAGCAAGAGCAAGATCCCATCTCTACTGAAAATAGAAAGAAATTAGCTGGACAACTAAAAATACATAGAAAAAATTAGCCGGGTGTGGTGGCTTATGCCTGTAGTCCCAGCTACTTGGGAGGCTGAGGCAGGAGGATCGCTTGAGCCCAGGAGTTTGAGGTTGCTGGGAGCTAGGCTGACACCATGGCACTCTAGCCTGGGCAACAGAGTGAGACTGTGTCTCAAAAAAAAAAAAAAAAAAATCAAGATACCGTGTCTTCTCTGGGCATATTTACACATATGTAGATGCATAGAAAAGTTTAAAGAGATACGCTCTGAATTCATAACTATGGATAGCCCTATGGAAAATGGTATATCTGAATTTGTGATTATAGACTTATTTGTAATGTTTTAATCTTTTAACAAGAATGTATTCATATATTAATTATGTGGTTATAACTGAGTTTTTAAAAGAAAAATTTATAAATACTCCATGACATGATAAAAGACTCAAATAAATGGAAAGACGTCATAGAACTGGATGAAAAAAACATAAAGATATCAGTGCCTCCCAGATTAACCTGTGAGTTTAAAGTAATCAAAATCAAAATCCTAGCTAGTTTTTTGGAAATTTACTAAATAATTATATTAGGAAACAGTTAAAATTGTTTTAAAACAAACAAATCACAAGAGTAATATTGTCAGAAATTAAAACATATTGTAAAACAGAATGTTAAGGTTTTGAAAAAGGAACAAAAACACAAAGACAGCCATAGAAAAAATCACAAAAATAAAGGGCAAAAAATACTCATTAGGGTAGGAAATTCCAAGTATATATTAAATAATTGTATTGGTATAAAAGAGATTTTTAAATAAATTTTACTTTCATGATTCTGTTTAAGTCCAAATCAATGTTAAAATCAAAAGAAGATAAAATTAGTGTTTTTAAGTTGATGCCTGTTTTTCTTTTACTTCTTATTGAAGTTTAGCATGCATTCAGAAGGTATATAGATCATTAAGTATACAGCTCAAAGAAATACCACGAAGTGAAGAAATCCAGGTGAAGGAACAGAACATTACCAGCACTCAGAAACTCCTCTCCTGCCCACTTTCCAATGACGAGTCCCCTTTACTCCCCAAAATTAACCACTATCTGACTTCTAACACTACAGCTTAATTTTGTCTTTTTTGAACTTTATAAAAATAAGGGCCATATAGAATATTTTACTTTGTGTTTTACTTTATTCTTTAACATTATGTCTTTGAGAATCACTCATGTTGTTACCAGAAGAGTACAGTTCATATTCATTGCTGTGTGGTATTCCATTGTATACATGTAGCATGTGCTACAGACTGATTGTGCCTCCTAAAAGTCCTATGTTAAAATCCCAACCCAATTTCTACCATGGAAAAATGCAATGGTATTAGGAGGAGGGGCCTTTGAGAGGTGAACAGGTCATGAACACAGAATGCTGATGAATGGGATTAGCTCCCTCATCGAAGAGATTCCAAAGAGCTCCCTCACCCCTTCTGCCATGTGAGGATGCAGTGAGAAGACATCTATGAACCAGGAAACGGAACTTCCCTAGACACCAAATCTGCTAGTACCTTGATCTTGGACTTTATGACTGTGAGAAGCAAATGTTTCTTATTAAAGCCAGTCAATCTAGGTATTAATACTTTTGTTATAGCAGCTGACTATAGACCAAACTGAATAAGACACCACCACTTATTGATCCATTTTACTGTTGATAGACATGCATTGCTGGCAGTTCTACCTATTCGAATAAGATAGAATGACAGACACTCTCAAGCACTGGTGGTAGGATTATCAGGTAGTTCTTCAACCATTTTGGGAAATGGTTTGGCTCTCAAAATGGTTTAACTATCAAAGTTAAACATCACATTTTTTATGATCTAGCAAGTTTACTCTAGGTATATACCCAAAAGAAATGCATGCACTTGCTTACCAAAATAAGGCTATAAGAGTATTCATAATAGCATCATTCCTATTTTATTTTTATTGCATAAACATGGTAATTAATATACCTGTCATAGGGATAAACATAATGAATATATTTACATTTAGAAACACTGCTAGAGATACTGTGAAACAAAGTTCTTTACATGCTATGTGATTTAGCTAAATAAAATCATTACTAGAAATGAATCTAAATATTTAATGTCAGCCCACTGAAAATAATATCATGTATAAAACTGCCATCTCTTAACCTACTGTTGTGTGCTTTATTAAAAGAGCTACACACCAACCAGTTCACAGTTTTTGCATAGCACTTGGACCTAAGGTTTTATTTCATTATGAGCTTGAGTATTACAGTGAGTTTTCCATTTAATAATTAGTTTCACTAATGATTGAATTGTCATCTTAAATTACTGCTAACTGAACCTGAAATCCACTTCATTAACTTTAAAAATATAAGGCCACTGTTAAATTGAATTAAAAATGTCAGCAGCTAAAATAACAAAGAAGAAAGATATTCACTCTGTGATTTTCAAACCTCCTGTTCTACAGAAAATTTTAAAGACAGAGAAATAACTCCATATGTTACGCAAGCTAAAACAAAAATTTAGAGAACATCTTCATTTTAAGGACACTTTTAATCAAATCGCAAATTGAGGACCAAGGAAAAAAATCTATGAGTACACAGAAATTATTTCTCAATATTTTAAAACATGAAATGCAAAGATGTTCCTCATTAAGTTAGCTAAAATTTCAAGTATACCACAATAGCTAATTTTATAAATCTATATCTAATCACAAAATAATCAAAATAATTTGGGGATGGCAATTTATCAAAATAAAGTCATGGTGTAGGTTGTTCTGGTTTTAAGACTGAAAATTAATGTAAATATAGATTTACCCAAAAAAAAAAAAAAAAACAGCAATTGCATTCCTCCTGAAATATCCACTCAAGAAAAATTAGAACATGTGTCCACACAAAGACTTATACAAGAATGTCTAAAGCAGCTTTATTTATAACAGCCAAAAGTAGAAATAACTCACACATCCATCAACTGTTGAACAATAACCAAAATGTACTTAATAGCATGTCCATACAATGGAATACTATTAAGCAATAAAAAGCAATGAGGTACTGACACATACTAACACTTTTGAGCCTCAAAAACACGCTAAGTGAAACAAACTGGACATGAACAATCACATCCTGTATGATTCCATTTACATGAAATGTTCAGAAAAGGTAAATTCATAAAGACAGAAAGTAGATTAATGGTTGCCACGGCTGAGGGGAGAACGGGAAGTGACTGGTAATGGGTGTGAAGTTTCTTACTGGTGTGATGGGAATGTTCTAAAATTAGAATGTGATAATGGTTGCACAATCCTGTAAATATGCTAAAAGCCATAAAGTTATTCACTTAAACTAGATGAGGTTTATGGTGCGTAAATTATGCCTCGATAAAGCTGTTAAAAAACATAAGATTGAATTTTGAAAATGAGCCAGGCTATTACGAATTGGTTGTAGCTTGACATCAGAGCACATGATTCCTTTCTGTTTGTCTTCTCAAAAATTCCAATGTTAAAAAAAAAAAAATTCCAATGTTGTGTCATCTGCATTTTCAGAAATTAAAGCTCACTACATAAAAAATGATATAATAAAAATAAAAAGATATTCCATTAGCTATCCAAGAGGTGTGTATAAACTAATATGACTATATAAAAATATATGCCTGGGAAATAGAATTGTTCTTGAGGATATTTTTTAATTTTCCTCCTTCTTCACCCTCATAAAGTTCCTTCTCCATCCTTGATCCAGAGAAATAAATTTTAAAACCTAAAACAGATCCCATCACTACTGTTGAAAGCCTCCAGCAATGAGAATAATCTGTACCTGTTCTTTTCCCCGGGCTGAAAGAGCCTCTCCATTCTCACCTTTGCCTACCTCTGTGGACTCAGTTCCTATGGTCATGTTTCTCATCCCTAAATAAACACCAATCACACTGGTCTTGTTGCCATCCTTCTGAAACCCCAAGTTTGTTCCAGCCTCAGGGCCTTTGCATAGTGGTTAAGTGTGCAGTCTCTGGCTTCATACTGCGTGGCTTCCTGCCTGTGTTTAAATACTAGCTATGATACTCAGGTAAGTTACTTAATTCCCCTGTGCCTCAGTTTCCTCATCTGTATCATGGGAATAATAATTGTACCTATATCATATGGTTGTTAGAGGATTAAATGAATTAATGTTTGAAGAGTGCTCAGAAGAGCTTTTATATAAATTCTTATAAATTCTCTTTAAATTATCTGCCCAAAATTATCTTTCCCTATATCTTTTCAGAGGAGACCTCCTATCATTCAGAACTTGGCTCAAATGTCCTCACCTCAACCCCCTCATTAAGCAGTTTCCAACCCCATTCATTCATTACATATTTATTAAATGTTGCTTTGCACCAGGCACTGTTTTGGGTACTGAGCACAGTCATGAAGAAAACAAAGATTCTTGCCCTTGTGGAGTTTAATGGAGTTTACTTTCTAGTGGGGTGAGATAGATGATAAGTAATAATCACAGCAAATGTAACACATCAGAAGCAGTCGT
The DNA here is from genome assembly GCA_004363605.1 of Indri indri. NCBI lineage: Eukaryota > Metazoa > Chordata > Mammalia > Primates > Indriidae > Indri > Indri indri. The sequence continues at coordinate 45,066 of RJWJ010011063.1, forward strand.
GCTGTGGAGAAAGAAGAAAATAGAGATCAGAGTAAGAGAGGTGGGGAGTGCAGGAGCGGGCATGGGGAGGAGAGGTGTGCATCACTATATGGCGGGGGGGTGGGGTGTCAGGGACGTAGAGAATTGAGGAGGCGAAGAGTCAGTCAGAGCACTGGGTAGGAAGAGTGCTCCATGCAGTGAGAACAGCACCCAGACCAGCGTGTGCCTGGCCTGTTTGAGGACATCGGAGGGGCCACTGGGCTGCAGCGAAGGGACAGGGAAGAGGGAGAGGATGGGGAAAGGGAGCTGGGGTC